>CAEGAG010065248.1:0-82391 GCA_903067065.1 Brachyrhaphis terrabensis
TATATGGGTATATGGGGAGCCGTTTGGGAGCCGAAAGAGCCGGCTCTCCACACTAAAAAGAGCCATTAGAGCCGCATCTCGAAAAGGAGCCGAAAATCCCATCACTACTAAACAGAACCACATTAAGTGCACTTTTTTTCCCCCATCCTTCTGGGCTGTTTCTCTTTCCCGTTCCGGTTCTGCTCCGCCATCTTTGTTTCTGTACGGCTCCGCTTAAGGATGACCACCAGCACCCTCTGCTGGATGGCGGCCAAACTAAAACACTAGAAGAAGGTCTGAGAAGACGTCAGAAGTTAACAGACTGGAACTAATTTGAATCTATTAAATCATTAATTGACAATTAATGGTTAGTAGATTAATTGGTTGAGCCCTTAGTACCAACCATGGTGCTTAAAGCTACCATCAAGCATTTTAGATAACTGGCGATTAGACTTTTGCATCACTGTGAAGGAACTTTGGCACACTTTTCTCAGCATAATTATTTTAATTCAGCCCCATTGGAGGATTTTCAAGCAAGAAACACCTATTTAAGGTAATGCCAAAACATCTCAATTGGATTTCAGTCCAGACCTTGCCTTATGGTCATAAACCGATGGCAGGAGTCTCTCCTTCAGGGTTTTTCTGCTAGAAGACCGAGCTCCTGATTACCACCACGTTTGGCAATGTTAACCCAGATGTAATGAGATGCACACCTTCCAAAAAACAAATCCACATAATCCGTTTTCACCTCACCATGCTTCATTATAGTCTTGGGGATCATTAACATATTTTTGGAAAAATGTGAGATGAGCCTGAGTGTTTTTGGTCAGCGGTGGTTTTTGCCTTACAACCCTCCAGTTGATGCAGTTTCCCCCTCCCCCAGTCTTTCTGTCTTTCTTCTTCTTTTTTGAATTATGAACCATAACCAATGCAGGTAAGGTCTGCAGTGCCTTAGATGTTGTTGTTGTTTTTTTTTGTTTTGTAATCTCCTGGTTGTTTTTAAATCAAACACTTAAGTATTTTTACTTAAAACCCAAGTTTAAAATTTTAGAGACTGAGTACATTAATTTCCACATTAAATTAGGATTTTGGACGTATTTATGTTCTATAGCACATGCTGAATTGAAAACAACCTACTCTAGTGTTTTTTCTAAGCCAGTCATTGATCCTTAATTGATTTAGTTCAGTAGGGTTAAACCAACCCAGTGATTCAATCGAGGTTCTAACTGTGTTAGATTTTCAATCTGAGGTCAAAAGACTTGAGTTGAAAAGAATCGACAGTAACTTGAATTCCTGAATAAAGTAATATTTGGGTTAAAATAAAGGATTCTGTGTTCAGTTTAGTTTTGCATTAAAAGTGATCGGATTTTAAAAAAAACAACAAAAAAAACTCATACAATCTAAAATGACTTTTGTTGACCACATGATGAATTCATTATTTTATATTGAACAATAGAAAAATAATAGAAAATAATGTTTTACCTCCTCTTTGGATCTTTATTTCAAACAAGCTTACATTATTATATTAATACAACCACAATGTTCAAAACACAATTGTTCCAAAAGCCTAGCTCTTTAATTGCACAAAAATTTTTAATAGAAAAAAGTTATAGCTTCTTAGTTTGTCTAAACCAACTTCTTGACCAAATCTTTTGGCCAAAGTGTGAACATAGAGCATAGTTAGCAACTTCTTGTGTTAACTACTTAGCGAATGAAGGACTAACGTCATCTTAAGTGAAGAAACGTCTTTTACAAAGTCTCCTACTGTCTTTACCTCAAACCCACTGACAGTAAAAAATATTTGAAAGCATTTAACCATTTAATTGTTTCATATTCGATCTTCTTTTCCAGGTCATTAGTTCCTTCAAAATGGTGGCCGGTAAACAATTATGAGGCTTCTTCTGGTGTCTTCTTAATGTCAGCAACTTGGTTTTTGATCTTTTATTCTACGTTTGGTTCAAACTCATTTCTGAGGACCTGAAATAAATGGTGTGAAACTAGTTCAAAGAGACCCTCAAATGAGAGTAATATTGGATTTAGTTTTTGGAAAAATTACTTTTCCTCGTGCATTCACTTCATGACCTGATCTGAAGAACTTCAAGAACAGAAGAAATAAAATCATCAACATTGATTTCAGTTTTGAAAGTGTTACAAAGGCTTTTCTACGATGTTGGAAGTGAACCACATTTAGTGCCATTATTCACCAATTACAGCTATAAAGGTATATCAAGAGTTCAAAAAGCTTTGCTTGCTTTGAAAACGGTCAAATCTCCCATCATGCCATTTTAGTGGTTCAAGGTTCTTTTATTGAGAATGTCAGTGAAAGCTCAGTTTTGCTGAGGATTTACGATGAGTGGAGCTTAACATAAAGCTGGTTTGTCTCTCCACCACCTGAACTCTGCCGGTCAACTGGATGAACTGAAGAGACTACACTTTTCGCTCGCTTACAAAAAAGACAAATGCTTAGGAACATTTACAATAGCAAAAAAACAAGTCAGTCAAATTGTTGCAGAAATACAGCAATGCTGTGATTCTTCAGGTTATCAGAATGTGAAGAAATCCCATTTTTCTCAGACGGGTAATCAAAGAACAAAATGAACAATAATCCGGTGATATTGTGGCCTAGTAAAAACCGGTCCCATGTTCTATGCTTTGTTTCATACAGAGGGTCTCAACTATTGAGAAACAATTGCCAGCGTTTGCCCCTGACATCTGTAATGCGCCATTCCGATGCTATGAAGCTTACCCGAAGTTGCCTGCGCTGTAAATAACTATCCTCCACTGCAAAGAAAGAAGTGCAGAGCCAAACAACTCGGTTGTCATCTTTATATTTTGGTCAACATGGATTCGTTCACTTCCACCGCTGCCATTGTTAAAACTCCAGGCACATTTGGATTGTAAAACATCTCAGAAAACTGACGTCGTCATTCCCAACTTCTCCTCCTGTTCGCTGATTGGCCCGGTAGAACTTCTACTGGAGGAGTCTGGAGCTAATGGGAGAAAGACCAGATTAAGTTGTGAAGCGAGATTTGAGTCGAATAGCGTATTGGATTCAAATCTCATGTGATAACTTGGCAGAAAATCTGACATCATTGTTACTTTGTTGTAATCTTGACAAAAATCCAAATTTGAATGTAGTATCATTTACAATTTCAGCTATGGTCTCCAAGATATTACCAAAAAAAAAAAAAAGACATAACATTTTGATGGAAACATTTCGATACCGTCTTAAACTGATCATGGGGCCATTTGAAGGAATCCCACTATTCGAGTAAAAGATTAAACTTTGGTAATACCAACTAATGATTAAAGAAGAAAATAACACAATCTGATTTGCCCGGTTTGTATTGAAATCTGTCTTAGCAGCAATCAGATAAATAGGATAATAACATGTTTTTGTTTTTTTAGAACAAATCAAAAAGCACATCTCAACATTCTGCTGCTTAAAACACACGTGGACCTGCGCGTTCCCGCTGTGCTCGTCCTCGCCGAGCCCCACGTTTGAGAAGCCGCTGCTGCAGCCTAATGACAGACGGCCCTGTTCAGAGTCATTTGGAGCGCGTCTATCTTTATTCTGTCGGAAATTGAAAATCATGCCCCTTCCTGAGTCTCAGTTACAGCCGCTCATTATGTCGGAAGCCCATATCATTACAGCCAGGTCGTTATTATGTGAGCTCATAACGCAGAAAGACCCGGGGGGCCGTGGGAGGCCTCGGGTGGGTTCATGGGGAAGCAGCGCCACCGTGTGTCCAAAACGGAGCACAGCTCAGAAAACTGTTGAAAGATTTACATGGAGGAAAGCAATGGAAACGCAAATATATATGCGGTTATAAATAAAAAAGGAGGACAAGGTGTGGCGCTGGTGCGTCAGCTTCGAGGTTTATGGCGTTGACATAAAGGGAGAGAGTGGAATGTTTTGAAAAGCCATAAGCATCTAACTTTTACGGTTTATACGTAAGCAGTGTTGAGCAATGTAGTGCTATATGTCAGGTATGGTTTTTTTTAGCAGTGTAAATGTGTTTTCTGATGTGCATCAACCTCTTTCTGTTGCTCAATGTTCAATTGTTGATCATTTAAAGATCCACGTTTTAATGTTTGAAAAATTAATAAATAACCTGTTCCGATGGGACCCAAACGGAGCTTGTTGGCTAACGTGCAAAGTTCTTTCTGCAGAAGAGAAATATAACACTGGTGGTGGCAGCATTATGTTGCCAGAAACCCTGGAAGAAAACCTGGAGTAAGACTTTTCTTTTTTTTATTATTGTGGTGGATGTTTATCACCACAATCCAAACCTTTACAATCCAAAAAGCCATTTTCTGTGCCACAGGGACAGGTCATCTAAATATAGAGCCAGCTCTACAAATTCATTGCTTAGACTGAAGCATGTTCATGTTTTAGAATGGCCTAGTTGAAGTCCAGACCTAAGTCTAGGGTGTCATTTCAAAGAAATTTGAAAACTACGCATCAGTTCCCTTCAGCTACCCAACTGAGTGCTCATGTATGTTGTTCTGTTATGTAAAATTTAAATAAAAGACATAGATTTTGTGGTTATAATATGAAATAATATACAGTGCAACAAACTATGGACAGGATCAAGGGTATGAATAGTTTTTAAAGGGGGCCTATTACACAAAATTTTACACTTTGTAAGTTTTTAAACTTCCATTTGGGTCTCAAATGCTTCTAAAAACAGTCCAATTTTTTTGGTGACTGGAAAACAAGCCATTTCAAAAAATCCTCAGGATTGTTGAGCCACAATCGAAAGGACCTGCACCGTTACCTAGCAACCCAAGCTGAGGTCCAGCACGTTAGGTGAGCTGGCTTTACGGCTGTGTGCGTTGTACAATGGCTGCTGTAAAAAAAAGACAAGTGTTTTGTTGTTGACCTACCATCCAGAAACCACTTCCTGCATTCTTGTTGATTCCGCTTCTGCTTCTCAAACATGTCCGGTTATATAACTACGGATCTGTTTGCAGCCATTTTCACGTTGGAGTGTAAACGTTGAGTTGTGGGGCGCGGGGGGCGTGGCCAGCAGCAGCTGGATTTAAAGAGACAAGAGAACCCAAAAGCTCATTTTGAAAGGAGCTCAGAATAGACAGAACCTGACACACTAAAATCTGATTTCTGAGGGATTTTGTGGAAAGAAAAAAAATGTAAGGATAATGTTTTCTATTGCCGATAGGCCTATCCTAATCTGGTAGAGGAAGCATAATAGGTCATAGGTCAGCTTTACGGAATTACACATGCAGCTGCCTAAAAAGTGCAAAAAGTTTGAAAACCAGTTTCCCCATCTTATAATCATTTATGTATCAACTCAATTAAAGTAACAATAAAAGTGAGTATAAAAACATCCTATTTCAGCTAGATACAACCAATCCTCTCACTCTTTGTGTTGGAGCGGGGCCACTGCCCAGTTGAGTCAGTCCAGGATGGAAGGCTTTACATAATCTAATCTAGCTTCCCGCAACCAGCATCCATAAAATTCAAACTGTCCACCAGCTAACAGTGCAACTCGTACAAGATAAGGTGTTTATGGTGTGCTGTCAGTCTGTCATTAATATTGCATGGATTTTTTTGTTGTCTGACAATAATGCTATCAGCGCTAAAGGGCGGGTCGTTATTAATGTGGCTCTCAAAGTCCTTGAATATGAGTTTGGTTTCACACGAAACACACGTCCAAACATTTATTTGGTGGGAGCGGTGGGAGTGGGGGGATAACATAGTTATATATAATAGTTATATATAACTATATAACTATAGTTATATAGTTATAACTATAGTTATAACTATATAACTATATAGTTATATATATATAACTATATCCCTTATCCCTAGTGGGGTCGGGAGGTGCTGGTGCCTCTCCAGCTACGTTCCGGGCGAGAGGCGGGGTCACCCTGGACAGGTCACCAGTCTGTCGCAGGGCATATACTGTATATATATATAACAAAATCACCAGTGGCACAATTATTGATGCTTGTTTCTTTTCATTGCATGCTCTTCACATGTTTGCTGCGGCGCGCCGATCTTTAAAAAGCCTGACCTGCTGATCAATTCCAATTTCGGCCGATACCGATATTTTAGTCTGAAAAGTCACGAAAAATAGCAACAGTTGCAAAGTTGATAACGACGGGGTTGACAAAGAAAGAGAGAAAAAAGAAAGAGAATCATTGTTACTTTTATTGCTGGAGGGTGAAGAGGGAACGGAAAGGAAATAAGAGAAAAACGTGAAAAATGAAGCATGATTTTTCATATATATTTCCTTTTTTCAGTCTTTTTACAATGTCTTTTTAAAACACTTATGGTTTATGTGAAGAAATGCTATAATATACAAGTTTTTAGATAAGCAAATTGAGTATTTCTGGAAGGAAAATTCTGTTGACTTTATAGTTTTTTTGTTAATGGCATCTAACAAAAGCATGAGAGCAAAAACATCTATGAATATGAAGCATTACATATAGATTTAATCTTTTTCCACACACCTTCAAATTCCCTTCCGGAATTTGTCTCACATTTGACTTCAATGTGATGCCGTCGTATCCAACGCGGAACGTCACATGAGCTGTAAATGTTTCCTGAAAAAGACACAAGTGGAAAAAATAAAAAATAAAATAAGGAAGTCTCACCACTGAGGTTTTACTACCTTACCGTGGGGTGTGTATAGGTGTGTTTAATGATCTATTTTCCAGAAATGTGTCGCCACGATTGGACGGGCGTCACACGCACGCGGCCCCAGCCGGCCACCTTTGGTCCCTTATAAAGGCTGACGTCGCCTCCTGCTCTCTACCTGTCGCCCAGGAGACCAACTCAGCGGCATCACCGTCCTTCTGATCTCCACCTGGTAAGATTTACTCTTCTCACCGCCTCACTGGAAACCACGGCTTCCACGCTGTTTTAACGCTTAAGGCGAGGAGAGATTTACGGAGACCTGTGAGGGAGGAGATGTAAATGATTTGGGATTCTCTTCATCCCACAGGGAGAAGTTTTTCCATCGTCGTCATGGCTGTGACCAACCAACCAGGCAGATACGAGCGCTCCGACTTCCAGACGGGTCTGTGCGACTGCTGCGATGACTGTGGGACCTGTAAGGAGCTTTCTACTCTTTTTTTCTTCTCTTTTTTTTCCAAATAAATTGTTTGAAATTGATCATTTTCAGCATTTTTCCACTGCAAAAAAAGTGGTTGAAATTGCAGCAGGATTACATTAATAATAATAATAAGTTAAGTCTGCAAAAGTTAAATGTTAATGTCACATAGCAGTGTTCTGTGTAAAAAAATAAAGTGATTAATATAGTTCGTATTTTCAAAAACAGCTGACAAAACTTATAGTTTTTTAAGTATTTGAATGTCATGTTCACATGACATTCAATACTGAATATTGACTATAACAATATTTTTCTGCCTATCACCACCATTTGTAGTTTTAAGAAATAAATTTGATAATGCCAGGGTGACCAAACGTCCGTATTTTTTTTAGAAAGTGAGGAAATGTCTCTGTAATGCTCCTGTATTGCTGCCGTAGAAACTACATAAACATTTTGTTTGTCAGTTTATGAAAGGTCCCTGTAAAGTAAACACCACATTTATGTTTCCCACTTTACAATATTTCTGTGTCTGTTTTTTTATGGTCCAAAAGCAATCAGAAGGTGCTAAAAAGAAGTAGAAATATCTCTTGGACCTTTTCATATATTATCAATTGTTCAGAACCGCTAAAGCTATTTAGCTTAGCATGAAAACGAAAAGAGCACCAGGAGCTGACGTCGCAGCTGAAACACGTCAAAAGTCTCACCCTCTCCTAACGTTTCCTTTGATACGGTTCCACTCGTTGTGTCTGAAGGTTGCTACGGGTTTTTCTGCTTCCCGTGTCTCGGCTGCTCCATCGCCAGCGACATGGACGAGTGCTGCCTGTGCGGCATCGGCATGCCGATCCGCAGCGTCTACAGAACCAGATACAACATCAAGGTGAGCTCCCGAAGCAACGACAGCGAGTTGAATTCACAACTTCTACTGTAGAAGTAGGTAGAGAAGAATGTCCCATTAAAGGTGGCATTAGAAAACAGCTAAAATAAATGCACCTGAAAGAACCCAGAAGAAGCAATTTCACAAAATGTATTTAATTTAATATTTAAATTACTATTTCAGAGCACGGGTGACTAAAGTAAATATCTTTTCAGCAACTTCAAAAGTTGGTTGAATAATTATCTGTCTATTCAGTAGCGCATGGAGCCCACAGGGCTGGACCTGCCCAGGGAACCATTTATCCCAGAACCGCCTCTGCATACTTGACAAACAGCAGCAGGCAGAAAGCTGACAAGTGAAAAACGTCTAGAGATGCAACTTAATACATCATCTAAGTATTATTACTACAATACTTTTATGACAAAGGTGTGATTGTCACGCTGCCTTGGCAGAGTGACAGATGAGGGACATTACTGTCGCCACATTGGCATCCGGCCACACAGTGGCTCCACTTTAAGCAAACTTTTAAAGAATAAATGCGTCTAAAAATGGTTAGTTTTTACCTCCACAAGCTAAAAGTGTCGTGTTCTCGCAGTATTTTCCCAGGAAGTTTAGCTGTATTGTCAAGATAATGTGTTTATTTTAGAATTATCCGGCATTTTGGACGCCAGAAAGGTGGGAATCACAACTACTAGTTTCTAAGTTTGTTGTTCTTACTTTAGAAAGGGCTTAACGGGGCAGTAGCCCAGGGCTCTTATTTTTGGGGGTGGCCCAAAAGAGTTTTATTTTTTATTTCTTTCATGAATACGCAGGCCTGTCACAATAAGCAGCACATTAATTAATCGCATGATGAATGAAAACTTGCTCAATAATTTCATGACTTATCATTTTTGCATGATTTATAATTTTTCTCTTTTCTCTCTTTCTACCAAAAACTGGATGATAAAAGTCTTCAGTATGGCAAGATGTTTTTTTTAGGAACAACTAGTAAACAAAAACATGTAGAAGCTGAATGAGCCTCTTTGTTTTCCAGTTCTTATTTAAAGCCCGTATAATTCATAACCCCTGCTTAATGTACATCATATTTCTCCTCACACAAACTGAACTTCCTCCTGGCATCCATACTTTTTTTTGTTTGTTTGTTTTAGTTGGTCTATTTTGGACTTTATCGGGTCGGTCAGCAGAACCAACCTCTCACAGTAACTGTTTTGTGCTCGTAGGGATCACTGTGTAAGGATTACTGGGCGGCCGGCTGCTGCCCAGTGTTAGCCACCTGCCAGCTGAAGCGGGACATCGACCGGAGAAAGGAACAGGGCATTTTCTAAACAGGTGAGCGTCTCACGCGATATTGGCGTAACTGTGAGGGCTGAACTGACGCGTGTTTCCTCTGTGCCTTATAGACGAGTCGTCATGACGACGGAGAAGCCGTAAAGCCCCCACCTCTTCCCTCTGGACTGATAAGGAGGAGCCTTTCTTTCTCTCTTGATGAAGAAATTATTCTGTTTATGACGTTGGTTTTTTTTTTTTGCATTGTGCCGTTCACCTTTTCCATCAATAACCTCGTGATTCTTTGTTTTTCCTTTATCAACGAACCTTTGCTCAACATTGGGAAGCCCTGTTTATCTCCAGCAATTAGTCCCACCCAGGGTTATGATGCACTGCGGCCATGTTGGAGGAATGAACCCAACGGTCATTAAAACACGCCGCTAATAGTTCAACATTATGTTGTAAAGCTCTTCATTTCTGTCAACACTAGCTTGTAAAACTGTCGTCATCTTCCACAGGAAGGCTCTTGGAACACGCGAAAACTTGATTTTGAATTAAATAGTTTTAATAAACATCCTTAGGTTATATGTGCTTTCTTGTTTCTCTTGAATCTGCAAAGCTTCACAAAATGTCATCTTTCTTACTTTTTAGTTTTCTGGTTTCCTCCCTTTTGATAGTGCAGATTATCACAATTAATTGACCACGACATGTGAGGCCATATCCTATGTGCTGTTAACTTAAAGAAGGAAAGCTGTATGAATTGTTGACCAACAATTCATACAGGAATTGTTGGTCATATTCCTGTATGACCAACAATTGTAGGTAGAACAATAAGGAGTAGATTTCCGCCAGAAAAACTCCAAAACTTTCTAGAAAAAACGAGGACATTTCTGAGCTCAACCAGCCAAAACTTTGCAAGAAAAGAAAAAACCTCAGAAATTTTTAGATTAATCTTAGAAATATCTAGAACATTTTTGACTTTTCAAAGTCAGAAAATTTCCAAAAGTCGAACATTTGTGACTTCTGAAGATCTTTCTAGAAAGCTTCTGAGATAAACCTCTATTATTTATTTTTTGGTAGAAATTTACTCTTCTACCAAAAAGAAGAGTAAATTTTTTTTGGTAGAAGAAATTTACTCTTATCCTGTTTTCTATTTTGTTTATTTTCTATCTATAATAGTCTCAACACCACAGCACAGTCCTGAATAGGTTTTTGTAAAGTCAGCACCAGGGAAGATCTTTTTCACAATTTTTCTTCTTGCCTTAAATAACTACCAGGCAACGGGAAAAATGACCCACACCTACATGACCATGCGTAAACATAATTGGTGACCGTAAGACGTCTTTATGGTGTCATGTCAGATGTCATTTCAGCAACAACTGCCTTGTTGCAGAAATGTAATAAGCGTGACTATCAATATATTACTTACTTACTTTATGAAGGGTATGCCATCCTATGGTAACCAGGAGGCAACCTAAGGGGTCTGACCCCTGCCTTTATAGGTCAGAGCAGCGCCATGAAAAACAGCTGATTTGTAATGCAAAGTCATTTTACAGCAGTCTGATAGCTGTGTGTGGAAATTTAATGAGCAACATGACAAATATCTTCAGCGTTCTTTGCTTACTTATGACTCTGATAAAGTCCCAATAATAATATAAAGCTCCATAAATTTCCTTAGAAGTCATTGTGTGGTCAGTAAAATCCCTGCAGTGACGATCAGATGCCCCTTTCCCACCGGTTCGGTTCGGTTCGGTTCGGCTCGGCTCGGCTCGGCCAGGTGTAATGCTAAGAAAAGCATGCCTGAGCGCGTATTGCTCTAAACTCTCGCATATTGATGAGAAAACGGACTGAAATGTATTTTAATTTCTGAACCTGCCAATATTTGCCTCCCCTGTCTGTTGTCCTGTTGATATGAAACTTATAGGCAGCTAAGAGAACAAGTGTCATTATGTAGAAAAGGTGAAATTCCTCTTAACTCTCCATTTCTTCAAGTTAGCAGGGGGATGCATTTTTTTGGACAGCAAATTATTGCCTTGCTCATATACGCAGGCCCTATATATTTTCCCCAAATATTATTCTATTGATATAAAACTTATACCAGCAGTTCATAGAACAAGTGTGATTATGTAGAAAAAGTTATTTCACTCTTAGCTCTTCATTTCTTCAAATTAGCAAGGGGATGAATTTTACGGCAAAGCAAATTATTAGCTTGCCGATATCTGCATGACCTATGTATTTTCCCCAAATATTATCCTATTGTTGTGAAACTCATACCAGCAGTTCATATAACTACTCTGATTATGTAGAAAAGGTGGTAAATACTTAAAGCAAAAGACTTTATTTAATAAACTTTTTATTTAGTTTCACGGCTCAATAAGAAGAAACACATTAACAGTAAAGATCAGACTGCAGTTTGTTATTTCATTACTTTGGCTGAATCATGACAAACTGCCTCATTAGCAAAACTGATACACTGATTTCACAGACCTAAGCTTTTTTGTCAAAGGTAGCAAACATCTCGTTCGTATTTAGCTCTTTAACTTTTAGTTAATTAGAAGAGTTTGAAAGGAGAGGCTGAGGAGTGGCAGACAGAAGAGAGAACAGATAGAAGAAACAGAAAGTTATGGCTTTATTTCTCACTGTCTTCAACGTAGAGCCTTTAAAGCCACAAAATAAAATCTGAATATTTTTCTATATAAACCCTGGTGCTTTAAGTGTTACGTTTAAGTTATAATACTCCCCAGATATTCATTTCTATCTACCTGGTGGTTCTCAGTCATCCAGCACATGACAAAACTAAAAAAAGGTTTAAAAATAAAGCAACTTAACAAGTTATAATTTAAATAGGCCATAACTTGTATTGAGAGCCATTTCAATAAATCCATATTAATGATGAATTTTATTAAGAGCAGCTACTCATTAAAGCTTTTGTATTTAGAACCTTAAATGTTTGTAAAGGTGTGCCAGAGATTAGATCAGTCAGACTGAACAAAACCTGCATAGGAGCAACATTTGAATTTTAGTTTTATTTCTCAATAGTTTGTAATGATATGCATTACTAGTCATTTTTGGTCCTGCAGCTTCAATGTGGTTTAAATACTTTTAAAACCATATCTTACATTACATTTCACTGTAACTTTGCCGATCCCCCCAAAATTGCTATTAAGAAATGTTCCTGTTTATGATCCCCTCCAATAATGAAATGGGATTTACGCCCTTGGGTGGAATATTAAATCAGAAGACTGCTTCTAAATGCTTCAACTAGATAGTGGAAACTTGGAAACGTTGTCAGTATTCCGTTAATGTAGAAAAAAAAAAAAAAAAAAATTTTGCAATTGCAGTGTTTCCATTAGACAACACTGCAACACTGCTCATGTTTGGTAAGTAATTATATGCTCAATCAATGGAGACACCGCTGTTGACGACAATCCCAAAACATATAGCTGGTGTTAAAATGACTAAAAAGTTGTTCACCTCAATCCAATTGAAATACGTGACCTGTCCTCAAAACTAGGATGTATGTAGAAATTAAATTTTAAATAAGTCTGCCATTGCTGGAGGAAAGATAAACTAGTCAGAATTCTGACAGAAGCTTCTTGATGCAACAAAAACAAAATGTCTTTTCTACTTGCACACCTAACATTAAAGGGAGTCTATATATGCATTTGAAACTGAATAATTATGAATCTATAATAATTTCCAACCACTTGTTTTGTGTATCTGTGGCAACAAGGTATTGCTTTTGTATTAGCATGCTAAAAGCTCCCTTGAATTATGACCCTGATCTCCAGAGGAGGTGAAAAGGAGGCTTACTGGATACAGTAGCTGTTAGCATGCCGTGAAAGTCATGACACTGTCGTACAGCAACAGTCTTCAGTCAGAGGCCTCGTCGGTTTCACTGCGAGATTGACTGCAACTGAAGATGCTTTCTGCCCACAGGAGCAAAGTCCATGACTCTTTCAAGATCCTTCGATGATATGAGTTATGAGCCAAACTCCTGCTTTAATAGGGTTTCAGCCTAGAAAAGGAGCGGGAGCAGTTTTTTTGCCCCAATCTTCCCCTTACAACAATCTTAGAACTTTCTGAGTTCTAAGATTGACGATAAAGTTTACTTTTGACTAATGTTTTTCTTTTACAACTTTTAAAACTAATTACTTTTAGTTCATTGTTCCTCTTAAAAATCTTAGTTGATCATTTTAGGCCTCATTTATTGTATTTAAACGTACAGATAAGAGGCTATAAAGCAAAAATAACTCCAAATGGAGATTTACTGTTGCTAAAACAAAAAAGAAAAAAAAGAGAGAAAGATGACAGGTATTTAGCTCAACAAGTTACTTTAACTTTAGATTTATTTCTCTTCACTGAAAATACAGCTTTGTACCAACAAGTATATCAGTATATCATTATTCACCAACTACTTAAATGACACATTGTCAACCTTATTACATGCCAACATATGAGGCCAGATTGTTAACATGCTAATTATTAGTCGCTCTTGAAAGAACATTCATAGGCTTCCTCCACGGCTGGAGGATTGTTGTTATTTAAACAATATTCATAATTTAAAAAAAAAATACAAACAATATGAACTTCTTCTCGGGTGTTTTAATAACTGTGGCTTCAGAAATGACATTGTTTGAGCAGGAAGACAGAAGTGGGGGATACTGATGTTCACTGGGTCATCTGGGCTTCCATAGTCTGGGCCGCCCACTCTGGAGCTGCCTGGCGAATCTTTTCTAGCAGGTTGTTGACTTGAAAACACAGAGACTGGATCTGTTTGTCCCAGGTGGGAAGGGGTTCCCGGGCTGCCAGAGACACAGAAAGCAACCAGATGAAGACATGCAGGCTGTGTGACGCTGCTGAGGAATCCAGTTTAACGAGGCTGCCCCCTTCTGGACACAGACGCCAGCAACAATTTTGCTAGTGCAAAATCCATTTTGCTCTTTCTTGGACAGACTGAACTGAAATGCCAATATCCCCCATTGGGAACTAATAAATTCATAAATTAATTCAAGAGGTTATATCACCTGCGTTGGATGACCGTGAATTCAAAATAGTTTTTCAGGCTGTTATTTGCAGCCTTGCTTATTTCATAAGCAGGCTGACTAATTATCAGTTTCAGTTTTGATTATGGAAATGCAGAGGATTCTTGACGTGTATGTCAAGAACCCTCTGCATCTTAAACTTCTTGTTGCGATCTTCAAACTATTCTAGGGCTGAAACGATTAATCATGACTGTGAATCGATTATTGAAATAATTGTCAACTACTTTAATCATTAACTAGAGGACACAGACAAAACAAAAAAGGTCAGTTGATCAAAGAACACGCAGCAGTAAATAAGCCAAAGCTGTCCAAAAAATATATATAAATATACATTTTGCATTCAAGAAAAGAAAAAAAAAACAAAGACATCTTTGACTGTAAATATGTTCTACCCAGAATGACTCAACGCAGTTTAAGTTTCACCTAGTTTAAATTCTGTTAAAAAAATAAAATAATAATAATAATAAAATCTCCCATTGAGCACTTTTTGCAGTATAATTATTAATCAAAAATAAATAAATAAATAAATAGACAGATCAGCCCCAGACGGTATTAATGTTAAGTCAAGTAGAAAGAGCTGAGCTTTTCACATGTTGATGTTAGAAGAATTATTTTAGCTGCAGATTTATTGTTTTCTCTATATGATCAAACGTTCACTAAAGAAATACCACTATTGTATTTTTGGAAAAATAATTGTTAATTTTCTTCTTTAAAAACCCCCCAATTAATTACTTGTTTATTTCTACTTATTTATTTAATTCTAATCTTGTATAAAATAAGCATAAGTGGTTAAATGAAAAAAAAAAAAAGTCATAGAATTAGTCCTAAGAATAATTAGTTACTAAAATAATCTTTAGTTGCAGCCCTAAACGACTCATGAACAGTTTCTGTTTCGTGGCTCAGTATCCCACGGTAACCGGCCGCAGACGCCGGGGAAGATTTGTTTACATGAAAGGCTGTAATTGGTCTCCCTGGTGACCCCTGCTATCCCAAAGTTTGCCCTGTAGACCTCGGCCCAAAGCATCCGACTGCCTCCAGGTGCTTATCTCTGTTTTCCCATGATGCATCCTGGTATCAAGTGTTTACTAGATCAGCAAAAGATTCACCTGACACTCCAGATAACGTTTTTGATGTGCAATGAGCTGCAGCTAACTGCGCATTCACATTGTCCTGCTTCTAACATGTCAACTTTGATGGTATGGTATATTAATGTACTTACATTTGAACAAAAATAAATGAAAAATTAAAAAAGGACAGCAACCAGATCACATAGACTCACTTTCAAAGTGAACGATGCCGTCTATCTGGTCAATGAAGCCGTTCATGCGTCCCTCAGTGATCATCTGAGACGCAATCTTCTCAGCCTAGACACAGAGACGTTGTTTGCTTATTGCTGGCGAAACACACAATCTGTAGGACAACGCGCATATCCGAATGTCCTGTTTGAACACGAGAAAGTTAAGCCATCACCTTCGCCGGGGGGATTTCCAGGAGTGCTCCCAGCTCTTCGAACGTGATGTTGTTGTAGAGTTTGCTGGCCGACAGCAGGTTGTGCTCGATCACAGCTCTGTCTAGGATGCTGGAGCCTGAAACGAGAGAGTTTGTCATCTCTGGCTGTTGCCAAATTTGTAAGGTTAAAAAAATAAATAAATAAAAAAAACTTTTCCTCATTTTGTTGGGGTAAAAATTGTTCCAGATATGGAAAATGTGCCACTGTTCTTCTCTTTGGTCCTTTTGGACCTCTGACATGTTTTCAGGGTATAAAGTCATGTGTCATTTCACATGGACTTAACAACCAACTACAAGAAAAGTAATTTTTGTTACGTAAATGTAGGCGATAATTAAAATCGGTATAGGCCGATGTTGATCAATTTAAAAAACAAAAACATATCTGTATCAATTCCGTAAATAAAAGTGAGATTATATTAACATCTTGTTGCCATTTGTGTTTCTGGAAGAGAAGGGGTTTGGCCGTGTGACAGTGACAGTGATGCAGCAGAGGATTGTGGGTGTTTCCCTAAAGCACAGAAGCAATTTCAGCTCTGTGGTTGTTTTTCCACAGTGTTGAAAGCATAGAAACATTTATGTACAGATAAATATTGGATATAATTATCGGCCCAAATTATCAGATCGGTGCATCCCTAATGGCTATATTTCACTAAAAACAGCAGATCCACCAATTTCTTGTAAAAGGACCGATTCCAATCTTTTTTGTTTGTCCCTTTAAAATTTTCCAAAAAAGAAACTAAACTTTGTGAAGATGTATGTTTTGTTTTCAATGAAACATACGGATTGTTTCAAGTTTAAAGTTCCCTGGAAATGAAATAACTAAAACTACAAGTGATAACATACCCAAAGAAATCTGCAAACATTAAATTTGCTTATTTTTTCTGAAATGGAGAATTACAGTTATCATCATAAACCATCAGATCTGAATCAAAACTCTGTTAGTTCCTCCACTCTGCCCAGAGTCAATATTCACACTGGAGCTTCTCTTTGTTCAAACTTAGATTATTAAAAAGTTTATCTGCTGCGGATAAGATAATAACTGCTCATGTTTGGTAAGCTTTGTTTGCACATGATAAAATAAAACTTTGCTGAAATATGCTAAGGACCAAATTACCTAAGGTCTCATAAAAAAGTTTAAAAAAATGTTAAAAAGTTGGTCACAGTTGGTGTAAAGCAAGGTTAAGCAACATACGAGTTTCTGTTGCGTAAAAAACAACAACAACAAAAAAAACAGTCCTGTGTTGTTACCGTCTGCCGTTGTGGCTTTCTGATGGGGCATCAGCATCGCAGCGAACTCTTGCAGCTGGTTCCCTCTGATGATGCGGTCCAGGTACATCTTCTCCAGGATCCCGTAAGCGGCCAGCTGCTGGCAGCGCTCATCTTTGAAGAGAGTGGCCAACATACGGGAGCGCTGCTGTCCTGCAGCGGATCAAAAATAGGATGTTGGTAAGCATGACAAAAGAAATAATAAAAAAAAATGCACTATCGGCCAAAGTTAACAAGTTTTCAAAATACCAGAATCGGTTCAATAAGTAAAACTGGCCGATATTAACAACTGACGATTATTTCCATCTTGTCTGTGTTTCTCAAGAGGAAGGTGGCAGGGTTGGTCATGTGGTATTCACAGTGTACACTTCCACTAATATGGTAATGCACTAATAGCAAAACAATGTTTTTTGCATAGCGCTTTAGTTAACTTTGAAAACATCTAGCATACTTAACTTCCCCTAAATAAATGTTCCCAATAAATCCTAATCCTAATCCTCTGGGCTGCTTTGTAAACTCTCAGTTTGAATAAAGGTTGGCAATCTGTGTTGAAGTTTTGGTTATTGAAGCCTGTGTTCATGCTCTTATTTTGAAGTCTGTTTACACAGCAGTCCTGTTTCCTCTCCTCACATTCTCTCTTTTGTTTTTCCCCAAGACACTTTATTGACCATTTGTGGCGAATACGCTACAAACGAACAAATGTTTATGTTTAGTTTTTTGATTAAGAACGGTATATATTGATTATTGGCCACCAATAGTAATATGGAATATACTGACCAAAATTTTCATATCAATGCATCCCTAATATAATGACAAGTAAGGAATGAACTGATGAGATCATTTCTGAAAAAATGTAAGTCAAAGTCAGATTTCCTGTACCTGCGGAGGCCAGGATGGTGCAGTTCAGGGCGTGTTTCAGCGCCTCCAGTCGTTCACTTTCATGGACGATAGACTTATAAGACAGCTCGTTGTATCTCTGCGCAGCTTCAATGAACTTCCTCCTGAAATCAAGGACTCTGGCGTAGCACACCTGGCAAAGAGCAACAGCTTCGGTCGCAGTACAACAGGAGGACAGACGTCACAGTAAAGACTTTGCACCTCGGAGGAAGGCTTTGTTTTCGATAAAGAGATCGCGCACCTTATAGTGGATCTGCAGCTGTTCGTTCGACGACTCGTTCTGAAGCAGCGAGGCTCTGTTGATGTAGGCCTCCGCTTGCACGGGGTCGTCGTCTTCTAGGTAGAGCCGGGCGATTTTTAGGTACGTGTCCAACTTATAGTCGACGTTATATTGCCTGTGTTTAGGGGAGAAGCAAAAAGGCGTTCAAATACGTGAAACTTTTACGGAGATCTGAACGTTAATCTGTAAACAAACTACATACTTTTGCCCGGTTTCCAGAGGAATGCCAACTAAAACTTGCGCAGCATTTCTCCAGTCTCCCTCCTTTTCATAAATGGTTGCTAAGTGCTGTCTGATTGAGGCCACCTGAAGACACAGGAGCATCATTTAGCCATGCAGGATTCAATCTGTTATTTTCTTTAACATTACAAGGAATTAAAGCTGAAGTCTGCAACTTTCATAAGATTTTTTTTTTTTTACATATTTGTTTAAATTGTCACTCCCCGTCAGTAGAGCCTGTTGTGAATGCTAAGGTTAGTTAGCACGGCCACCGATGACGGCGGTTTTCCTGTAACGGTGAATTGTTTCTCAACACGTTTACGAGGTCGCTTGACAACCTCTGGCTCTGATTGGTGGTTTTTAACCGGGAGCGTCAGAGAAGTTTAATCTTTTCACAGATTATCTGCACCATCGCGACGTGGTGACAGTTTTAACAAATATGTAACAAACAATTTTTACAAACAAAAGAAAATCTCCATGGAGGTTGTGGCAGAACATAAAGAAACCTACCTGTTCCTCAAAAGAGATGACCCTCGGTTGGATCTTTTCCAAGGTGAAGTGATACACCGCTTTAGCCGTGGCGTCCGGCAGGTTGGGCAGGTGCGTGCAGAAGTCAGTCAGCAGCTGTCTGGAGATGACAAGGCTGACGTTCTCATTGACCACTGAAAAAAAAAAAAGCGGAAAATTTCACAGTCGCCCTATAGAAACAGACTTGTAGATGAGGCTGGCCACATGAGAACAATATCCGTAATGCATACTCGCTTCGACAAAGGCCTTCAAGGACTCCAGCTGCTCTGCATCCGTCAGCTGAATGGCTTTCTCCAAAATCTGTCGATATCTGTAGAGAAATTTTACTGATTATATGCAACGTTAAGGTCTTCTGAAAAACGTGAAATAAATGTTTAATGTTAAGGTAATGAGAAGAAACAAACAGTTCAGCAAGAAAACAGGATATACCAATCACCAGGTCAGTGATTGAAATTGATCATTTTGCTGCGAGTCAAAAGTAGAAAATCCTTATTTTTTTTCCTCCTGATCAACTCAACATCCGACATGTGGTTGTAGTTTAACATTCACTCTTAGAAGAATTTTAAAAATCGTGACAGACTGCTTTTTTGGATACAGATAAGAACAAGTGAAAATGAAGTTTGATATGTATCTTGTTCAGCATTTGCCTGTCTTCATAAGATCATAAACTCACAGAGGATTTTATCCGCAATATTTGTGGATCATTTGACATTCCTCCTAAACCCATTGCAATGTGTCTGTGTGATATTAAACATAGCCCAATTGTAACTCGTCTTAGGTTGTTTTTTTTTCTACCTGCAAATTAAAAAGCAACGTTAGCTTCCATGCAAGTCAGCAAGCATCGCAAAAGTATATCAATACCCAGAGTAACCTCTTGCTTCGTGAATACAAAATACTCTTAAATTGCGCTACACTGTCAGACTGAAGCGGTCAGTCTAACGAGCTGCTATGTAGCTAATATAACTGAGTGAATGATATTAGCATAGCTAAGTCTAACAAAGCTACATTGCTACTAGCTAACACGAATGCGGCGTTTCCGCAATGATTTTCAATAGCAGCTTATGTTATTGTCCGCTGATAGCTACGTACTTGGCAGCAAGGTCCTTGTGAGATCCGGTTGAATTCATCAGCAGTGCAAGCTCCTGTCTCACTTCGGCCGCCATCGTCGCTAAATGTGTTGCTAAAAAACGTCAACAACACCCGGTTTGCTAGCCTCCCTCTCTGCGCATGTGCAGGCTGGAAGTGCGCGAGCTGAGCTGCCTTCCTCAGATGAGCGCGCTGACATAAACGGTGCATTTGTCGTAATGGCATTAGAATCCCAGTAATAATTTGTAAAAGTAAAATCAGATTTTTTTAAACACTTATTTAGCAAGATTTATAATTGTTGACTAGCAATTTATGAAGGAATAAACTTCATAAAGCTAAATATATGGAAAGTGAAGTTTAGATAGATAAAAAGATCATTTTATTGGTGTGTAACAGTTCAATATTGCTTCTTTGGTGAAAGTAAACCACTTATATGGGAAAAAGCTGTAATTTGTCCATATACAGGTAAAATGTGTACCATGAAAGTTTTTTTTCTCTGTAGTTGATGCTGTTTCTGGATAAATAAATTAAAAACACACATCATAATTAAGTGGATTTGAAAGTTTGTCTTTAAAAAAAAAAAAAAAAAAAAAAAAAGCTAGGACTAAATGAGGAGATCCAGCAAAGACCGAACACACGGTATGGTCAATACATCATCATAAATGTTTAGGAGTGTCCTTGTTGGTGCTATTTTCAAGCTTTCATAGGTTTTAAAGTGTAAATTGTAATTCTTTATAAACAAAACCTGCTTAATATCACCGCTGTTTAAAATGTACATATTTCTAAAATGTGTTTTAGATTTGTGACGACGTCAATTACATTTCTATTATAAGTAAAATCTGCGCTGTACCTTTAAACAAAGTGTCACGGTGACGTCGAACGTGGAGGGCGTGGCCGCTCTGTGAAATGTCAGGGAGGAATGGCGCTCGGCGCGGTATTTTGAACAATCGCCTTTTCCTTTCCTCGGTTCACCTGGAAACGCTGCCCAGCGTTAAAATCTCGGGTAAGCACGGCTGCATATCGGCCCCCTCTACGCTTGACTGCAGCGTATCCCACCGGAAGCTGCAAAGTGAAGGACGTAAATAATGTTGAGGTATAATGTTGTGCTAGCTAGCTCGGGTTAGCCAGCTCAGCAACTTCGCTAGTACAGTCAGTTTGTCCTGCCCGCTGGGCTGGCTTCATGAAGCTGCTGATCATAAAGATAGTCAGGAAGGCGCAGAGTTTCCCTAGAAATGATCATGTACAGAATGATGAATGTTTAAACACTTTTTTTTTTTTTTTCCAATGTAGGATATTTTGTGAACCGTCTGGTTAGTTAACTTACTGTAAAGTAAACGCTTCAGCTGGACAATGACAGGTTATGGTCGGTCTAGTGACGCGATTTTTGTTCTTTTAAGCGACTGACCTGTTAATACAAGATGTGTAAATTATTACTGCTGAGCACAAGTCGAATCAGACACACAGAGGAGCCTGTTCTGTTGAAACATGGTTACAGCAGCTTGAACTGGAATTGTGCCGCACAGTGTTTGCTTCTAAATGGATTTCTCAGGTGACAGGAGCAATTAATGAAAGCTAGCTTTGTTTACACTGTCAGTGTGTAGAAAGAGCATACCGCATCCCTGAGTACACATTAACAAGTTTCTTATTAATTTCCGGCCTTGTTTCTACGTGTTATTTTTATTTTTTATTTATTTATTATTTTTTTTAACGAGTTGTGTCTGTAAAAGTCGCAGTCGAATGGGGGGAAGAATATGAAATGGATAGTGTTAGCCGGAGAGCTAACCGAGTTGATGACGAGGTAAAAATGGCGGATCTTTCGAAATCCAACTCCGGCCTGAAATAGTAACGCAACGAGCTGGACGCTTTCCCCCCAGTCTTTTACCCCGAGCGACATCACGTCTTGGGTCTCAGTGCAGACGGACGCAGCCCGCGGTTGTTGGCCGTCCTTCCAGGCTCACGGTAACACTTGGAGCAGTGACCGTGTCTGCGTGGAGTAAATATGGGGCGGGCAGAGTGGGGGGTTCATGTATGAGCGTTTCGCTGGATTAATGTGGAGCAGAGTGCGGCAGGACAAAGATACGCCGGAGATAAACGGCGCGGCCTAGCGGACCCACCGTCAGCTGTCAGCTTCTGTCAAAATCAGCTCTGCCTTCATTTAATCTTCCCTCCCTGGCAGCTAACATTACAGGTCAAGTTCTCAAAGCGGGCATTTTGGTGTCAACTCACTGCTAGCTTTGGCTTGGCTAGCTGTATGTTTGTTGGTTAAAGGCGGTGTGCATTGCTACCCTGTCAATGCACATTTGCATTACATGAACATGCCTCCAGCATGATGCATGTTCAACTCTCAACTTCCGAACACGAACGACGTGTTCGGAAGTTGAAAGGTGAACCGTGCTCTTAATTTCATCTCCATTGTTATTGTTTCAGTTGCCATGGCAAAGCAAGGGCGGTATTTTGGATTCAGTGTGCATTACAGAAAAGAAAGAAAAACACTACAGTTAGCAGATACATACATTAAAAGAGCTACCATGCAAACGAAGACAGAAGCTGTAGGATTTTGAATGTAAAACTATTAGAAAAATACTTCTTTGATAGAAATAGGGTTTATGAGGGAACCGCACATCTCTGCTCATGTTTAAAACCAGTTCCAGCATTAAATGTTCGTCAGAATTTAAAGTTTATGGAGCTTTGAAAATGTGTTCTTGTGTTGTTATGCCATTGCCACATTTCTTAAACGATCTCACGTTTATTGCCTTTTCAATAATATTGAAAAGGCAATATTATTGATTATCGCTATAACTTATGGGACAATTTATCGTTCAGTAAAAATTATTACCATGACAGTGCAGCAATAATAATAAAAAAAACCCTGATATGCGGTTATTTCAAGATATTTTCATGAACTTCACTCATGAACAGTTTTTGTCTTATTTCTTTTTGTAGGATTTTATGGATTTGTTTCATTAGAGACTTGTATTCCATTCAGTTTTGCTCTTGTTTTGAAACGTCTCATTTTTGACACATCTAGTAGAAATATATATATATATATTTTTTTTTGTATTATTTTATTTTTTTTTAGGTCTAACGGAGAGCTAAGACACAGCAAGCATGGATGTGGTGTCACCGGAGCTCAACAGTCTCCTTCCTGATGAAATCATGGATACGGAGGCCATAGAGGAGGTCCCTCACTCCCAGTCAGAGCCCACGCATGACACGTCTGTCCCCATGGAAACAGACGCTCCCGTGACATCGGAAACTTTAAACATCTGCTCCAACACCGCTCCGGCGAAGCACGTCCAGGCCGTGACCACCGCTGCAGCTGCAGACTCCGCCACCGGGAGTCAGTCTTCCATCACGATTTCCGCTTCGTCAACCTTGTTCACCATCAAGCCCGCCTTGGCTACTTCCACAGCTGCGACCAAAACTACAGACAGCCTCACCGGGACGACGGTTTCCACGAGCGGCACGCAGAAGCTCGCGACTCCCTTCGCCTTTTCTGCCGCCAACCACCAGATCATCCTGAATAAGGTGGCCTCGGCTCAAGCCACGGAGGCGGCGAAAGCTGCTGCTGCCCCGGCCCAACTCATCAAACAAGAAGGGCAGAAACTTTTGGTCACGACGATAGGGAAATCAGGGCAGCCGATAGTGCTCCAGTTGCCCCACACGGGTAGCAAACCCGGGGTTTCACAGACTTCAGGGGACGCAAAGTCTCCAACGCCGCAGTTCAAAGTGGTGACTATCGGTGGGAGAGAGCTGAAACCAGTGGTGGGGAGCGCTGGCAACCAGGTGACCACCTTACAGGCCCAGCAGCTGAAGACCGTGCAGGTAATAATGCTTGGTTTGTGTTCATAACACAATAAATGAAAGGAACGCCAACTGAGGATTTAACATGGCTACCGATGTATCGATGATCTGAGTTAGCTAGTTTCACGCTCTGTCTTCTGGTTGGAGAATAAAATCCTGTCCTTTTTTTTTTTTTTTTTACCTGAGTGGTGAATGCACTGTACACAAACACCAACAGGTCATGATGACTGAAACAACTGACTGAATACGAGCCAAAGTTTGATCTACTGTGAGTAACGGCGTTTCCATTACAAATGTGCACAAAACTTTGGTGATGTTCTGTCAGTTGTGAAAAAGCACAATTTTGCAATTGCTGCGTTTCCATTAAATAAGAAACGCAATGAAAATCACTAGTGAATTAACGTTTCTTCATGCGTTGAGTCATTGAATATATGCTACAATGTCATCCTCCCACTACTTGCTGTCGTCTTCTGTTTCTTTTCTTTTAGTAACATCCGGTGGTTGTTCATAAGATTTGTGTTACACAAAAAAGGGTTTCCATTGTAGTTTTGCCAAATTCGCTAATTTTGCTAAATTAAAAAAAATAAATAACTTCCTCGCACCACAATTTTTTTTTCTTTCCCAAAATTGCCATGTTTCCATTAAAAGCAAATTTATTTTCATAATTCCAATTTGCACAATTTTATGATCAATCGAAACGCAATTACTGAGGTGTATATAAAGGAGCCGAATAAAGATTCAAGAATGCATTGATTGAAGATTTTAATGGCCGATCATCAATCTTTAAAACCCCTTAACTGGGGGTGCTGTGGTGGTGCAGGGGTTAAGTATAACCCTTAGTCCTTGATACGACCGTCGCAGGTTCGATTCCTGGCCTGGTGACCTTTGCTTTGTGCCTTCCCTCTCTCTCTTTACCTACTTTCCCGTCTTGGCACTTTCAAATAAAGGTCACCAGAGCCAAAAAAACCTTAAAATTCTTAACTGTCCAGGACAACATCAGTGACCTCATCTTGTAGATAAGATCAGTTCCACAATAAGCATTGTCCGATCACCCAAAATAAGAAAATCAAGGTCGACTTTTCGGCACACCCCAATTAGTAATCCATGCCCACTGAAACCATGTCAGTCTAACCCACATCACTTCTCCGTTACAGTTTATATTGGTCATAAAAAAAAATCCAACCCGACCTGGTCTGATTAACTTCTGCACCCTAACTTCTTTATTTCCTCATCATCAAGCAAATAAGCAAATAATTCTGGTTCGGGCTATAAATCTAAACTCTATTCTCTATTAAACAGCTTCTCTGCTCACGTGCTTAACATGTTCTGTTTTGTAACTAATGTTTCACACACAACAAGGTTTAATGGACTGCAGACCTACCGGGTATAGTAACTGTAGACTTTTTTGTAAACAAACACCTAATGGAGCCCAGCATACAGGGTTATGAATCATAAGAGGTTACAGAAAGTTTGTAGGTTCCTGTTAAGATGCCAGATGTTTGTGAGTTGCAACCTTCTCCCATGTAGTCTGGCATTTTGTCCTGACTCAGCTGAAAAGCAAACAACTCTTAGAGGAGGAGAAGAAAAAACTGCAACAGCCTGTTAGCATGATTGTGTGCACTCTTATGCTAATACTTGTTGGAGCGCCTTTTAAATCAGCCATCTTTGGTTGGAACCCATCAGCATCACGCATCTCGTCTTCGTAATATTTTCCAACTTTACCCGGCAACAGCTCTCCACAACTCTGATTGTGAGGACAGTTCGTATCCATAGCCTCTTTATTATTATTATTATTATTTTTAAGTGACCTTACAGATTTTTATTAGGCTCTATAATGTTTAAAAATGGCCTCAAAACAACAATACAAGTCCAATAATTATTGGGACAATTTATCTTCTAACTAAATTTGTTATTGTGACAGACTTATTCAGCGCCACATTACATCACTCTTATGCTTTTCATTTGAATGACACTGAATATATTTCGCAATATTGGTGTAAAAACTTTTGATATTGTAACAGCCGTAATTGGTGTACTATCTCTTTAAGATACTCTAGTATCTCTAATGACGTCACGAGTAAGCGCCACTGCTTCTCTGTAGAGAGCGTGGGAGAAACGTGCTGTAGTCGCTACATGGACATGTTAGATCCCTAACTTCAGTAACGTTACGGGTTGTTTGGACTCTGCTCATTGTCATGTTTGGTAATATAGCAGCCGTTCAACCGGGCGTTGTAAGGTTGGTTTATTAAAGGACAACACTGTGGAATTCCCAGTACCAGTGTGGTTGTGAGTTTTCTGCCGCCTCTTCTCCTCCCTTAAACACCACTCAAGCGTTACAATATAAATGCATTAGGATTTTTTTTATTTTTATTAACAAACATCTGGTGTCTCCAAACTTTTTGTCATGTGGGCCAAAGTCAAAAGCGTCAGTACATAAACACTAAAATTACCAAAAATGTGATTAAAAAAAAAAAGTTACCTACTCAACAATAAACTATAAACCATTATTTTATTAATTCTACTTTTTTATATATGTATTACAATGGGATTGTAGATCCAAAACTTCACGTTTTGTTTTTTTTACCTTGTTTTTCTTGTCATATCAAAATCACCCAGTTTGCTTATCATTCTGGGCTCAAATGGAGAAAACTAAAACAGTATTTCGTCTATTCTCTGCAATGAAAAGAAAATTTTGCTCAGTTTTCATTTGCAAAACACTTGCTGGACTTGGCTGCGTTTTAATGCAGCAGTTGGGTGTATTTTAGACTCTGCCAATGAGGAGATGTGGTCCTAGTTACCATGACGATGGAAAGAAACCAGAAAGCTTGGAAGGACTGATGACTTTCTGTTTAACATTTTTGTGTGTAGATTTGAATTTAAAAGTCGTAGCTTTGTCCTTTTTCTTTATCGGGGGTCCTAAAAAACAAATGAGCTGCAATTAACGCTGATTTATTTTTTTCCTTTTCTTTTTTTTTAAAAAACAAAAACTGATCACGTCCTTTTAGATCCCCAAGAAAACACCAGCATCCTCAACTGCTCCAATCAAGTTCATCATCACAAAGACAGTCAACAGCAAAGGCCTGAGTCCTCAGACGTCGGTGACTCCTGTTATCGCTGGTAAGCGTCTCCTCTGACGCGATGACTACCTGCTGCATTCAACTTGCTGCTTCGTTAATGCTCCGCGGTGCGTTTCCAGGGCGCGTGGTGACACAAACGTCTCCGGTGATGTCGCCGAAAACCATCACGCTGTCCGAGCCCCACAACACTACAATCCAGAGCATTCCTGGCAAAAAGATCGCCATCTCGCCTCTGAAGACTCCCAGCAAGGTGAGCTGCTGGGAGATCTGCTGGGTTCAGTGTGTTCAGGCTGAAGGTGGCGCTAAACACCAAGCTTTGCCCGTCTTCAAAGCTTGGTGACCCGTTAGCTGCGGGCCTGACCCGAATTGATTATTCTGGTGATTAATTGATTAATCAGATGTAAAAATTGGCACATTCTGTAGATTTTTCATCTAACAATGTATGCTTGTTTCATGCGGTATTGGAAATGCATAACAAATTGCAAAAAAGATATTTTAATTCCGTTTTGCTCCTTTTTTTTTAGTAATTGAGTAATCGGCAATTAATCGTATAGAAAAAAAATTGGGACACTGCAGATTTTTCATTGAGGTCTTTTTTATGCAATATTAGAATGCATTAAAATATGTAAATAATGCAAATTCTTTTTAAAATAAGAAAATTAACATTTTATTGCCTGAAGTGCAAAAGCTTTCTGCTTAATTTAATATCCATGTAGCTTAGGGCTAATTCGCTGATTATTAATTATTGTTTTTATTGATAACTGGATGGCAAAAGGTGCTTAATATGAGAGGTTGTTTTGCTTTTTGTTGTTTTACACGACAGGGCTTCCCCCAGAAAACTTGCTGGGCCTGGTGGTTGGGGCGTAGGCAGTTATTCACCCAGTGGCCTGTTGTGTTTTTGAGTTAAAAAATGTCTAAAGTTGACAGGAAATTTGAAAATATCACTTGATCATTTTGTGTTATTGGTAAGATTAATTATCTGAACACCAGCTATAAAGTCTTAAAAAATGCGAACATTAAAAAAAACCTTAAATAAATAAGCAATGCTAAGCCTGGTGGGGGCACAAGTAAAGTCTGGTGGCCCGCCAGGCTTACAATACATTGGCGGAAACCCTGCGCGATTACTGAATTAATCGTTGATTAATTGTTAACTTGAGTATAGACTCAAAAAAGACCAATTGCTAAAAGAACAGCACACTCAGAGCAGTTATTAAGCTAAAATTGTGCAAAAAAATTTATGCATTTTGCTTAGAAGATTTTAAAAATAATATTCTTTCCGTGTAAAAACGCTCCACTCAAAACTCAAGTGCATATTTTGAGCTTCACTTAGTTTAAATTCTGTAAAAATACAAAATCTTTTGGTAAGCACATTTTGTTATCCAATTATTAATCAAAACACTAATCAACAGATCAGCTCTTCACAGTGTTGATGTTAAGCAGAAAGTAAAGTAAATAATGGGTTAATCAATAACTAGTAGGCTATCTTTAGTTGTATCACTGTGCTGAAGCTATCTAAAGCAAATGGGTTAAGACTAACTAATGGTGTTTTAACTTTTTCCTAATTAAAATATTTTTTACTTTTTTTTTTATTATTATTATTTTTTTATATTTATAGATGGGTTTTTTTTATGCGTACCTAAAGATAAATCGCTTTTGATTCAGATAAAACCTTTCTCAGACACTGATATGTAAATATTTAGTCTGCATGTTATTTGTGTCGTCTAGGTAACCGTGGTGTCTGTGGCTTCCCCACCGTCCAACACCAGCCAGAAGTCGGTAGCTCTGCCCGTCAATGTAGCACTTGGCCAGCAAATTCTTACAGTCCAGCAGTCGGCGCCTGCATCTCCAGTCAAGGTGGCCACCAGCCAGACGACGGCGCAGGTGAGGCCACCTGCTGCATGTCTGCAGCATCCTTCTGCTCTCCCTTTATAGTGTTATCGGTTTTCTGCTCAATTTATTCGCCTAAAACCTTGTTCTGTTGTTTCTTTCTGAACCGTCTCAGAACATTAAGCCTGTCCAGTCCGTCGCCGTGGGAGGAGTGGGCGGCTCCCAGTTCAAGACCCTCATCCCTCTGGCCACCCAGCCGAACATGCAACAGATTCAGGTGCCGGGAAGCAGGTTTCACTACGTCCGCCTCGTCACGGCGACCACGGCCAACACGGCAGGCCAGCCCAGCGCTCCCAACACCAGCTCAGTGCCCACGGGTAAACTCTAAACTCCTTCTGCTAATTCAGAGCTAGCTTTCTTGTGTTGGCAGCAAATAGGGATGAGACGATTAATCGCGATGAATCGATTATTGAAATGATCGTTAACAAATTCAGTAATCGATTAATCGTTAACTGGAGAGTACAATTAACGATTATAGCTAGCAACTGACTACTTGTATCAATAGTTACCTCAATAAACGAATGCTATGTTGTATTTTAGTCAATAAAATATTTATTTTCTTATTATAAAAAGGAATTTAATTACTCATTAGCATCGTTTAATGTTTTATAATATTTTATAGAGACTTAAATAAAATTTTTTTAGAATGTGCCAATTTTTGCCTTATCTGATTAATCGGCAATTAATCGATTACTAAATTAATGGAGCCCTACTCGGAAAGCGTGCCTGGACCTTACCGTGTGTGTTTTATGTTTTCCAGGTAAACCTTTAGTGGTGAACACCGGAACGGTCAGGATGTCGGTCCCAGTCGTCCAAGCACAGGCAATAAAACAAGTAAAGCAGACGCTGTATGGTCGCTGGTTTCTTGGGGAGTTTGTGTGTGTGAAATGTTCCTAAGCTGTCCTCTTGCATTCTGCTACCCGTAGGTGGCGCCTAAGACTTTGACATCTGCACCACAAGTGGTCACCACCACTCAGACGCAGCAGCGGCTCATCATGCCCGCCACCCCTCTGCCCCAGATCCAGCCCAACTTCACCAACCTGCCCCCAGGGACCGTCCTCACATCTGCCCCCGGTGGCAGCAATGTGGGTTACGCCGTTGTTCCAGCACAATACGTCACACAGGTTAGTACTACTTTTCTTTATTCGTTTTCTTGAAGCATATATAAAACATTTCTGACGTGGTAACGTCTTTTGTTGCAGCTCCAGCAGTCACAGTTTGTGACGCTCGCCAGCAGCTCTAGTTTTCCTGCGTCCAGCAGCATCCAAACTCAGGCCAAACTCCCTTACAATGGGTAAGACAGGAAATCTTTTATTTTATTTGGCTTTTATTGATTATAGATTGTATTTACTCTATCTCTACCGATGTTAGATGCTATACTTGTTCTCTTTGTTTTGTCCGTGTTTTAATATGATTCGTTGCTTTAAAGCGTTTCGGCAGCAGAGACGACCTCGAGACCCAGAAAACCATGCAACTGCACCAAGTCACAGTGCCTCAAGCTGTAAGTCTGACTGGTTTTGCTTCATTAAAGTGGTAGTGGGACATGTGTTCACTGTTAGGGTTCATCCAACAGCTTGAAAAGTATCGAATTAGCTTTCATCACTTTCTAGATCTGGAGAAGGGTGAAAAAAGGAAGAATGAGTGAGGGAAAAAAAAAGAAAAAAAAAACACAATAATGGTTGCTTTTTAATAAATTTTTTACATTGAATGATAATTAAATAAGATTTTTATGTTTAAATTGCCTCATCACAAGATTAACTATTTTTTTTTGTTATTATTATGGTTTTTGGCAATTGATTAATCGCATAACAAAGTAATATGAACTCCAATTTCCATTCTGGTGATAAAGATTTTTTGTAATTGCAATTTTGTTTAGAGACATCATAATGCATTTTATTTATGGTTGCAGGTGTGTGTGGTTTTTATGTTAGTTTAATTTATAGGATTTTTTTATTTTAAGATGTGTAAAATGTCTTCCAGTGTTAAGTGTTGTTTACTAAATCAATGTTTATTGGTCAAGAGAGCGAACATGCATTATCAATGCGTTCCATATTATATTACATAATTTTTAAAAAAATTTAGGCGTTCCTCCAAAAATTCTGTAATATAATTACATAATTATTACTCGCTCAATAATTGTGAGTTTATTGCTAATTTTTTTTCTTTTGTAAATATGGTCCAAAACATTGGATTTAAATGCTGCTAAATCCCACCTGCAGGTGGCAGAATTTCTTTACTTCTGCTGCCTCAGACTTGATGTCAAGTTCCACTCTGTCATCGACATGGCGAGTAATAAGAAGTCGTATTTACTGTCAAACACAACCACAAAAACCCCAGCAAAATTATTTTGCAGAACTTGCAGTAAGGCACTTTTTTTGAAAGGGTCCAACAAGAAAAAAAATATCAAAAATTGCTTACAAGAATTTCTAACGGAGCACCACAGAATCAGTGCTTGATTGCAAACAAACCCACACAAACAATTGCAAAATCCTTGAAGGAAACAAAGTTTAACTAGTCCTTCTTAGAAAATTCTTAGAGGAGATGCAAAGCATCAAATAAAGTTTTCTCATGTTTCCTCCCTCAGGTACTGTGACTGCTTTGCAAACGGAGAGTTTTGTAATAACTGTAACTGCAACAACTGCTTCAACAACCTGGAGCACGAAACGGAACGACTCAAAGCCATTAAGGTAGTTTCCAGGTTCGGTGTCTGCAGGGATACCGTCGCTTAAACCGTTTGATGGATACTGAGAGGAAGTTTGTTTTTAATTATTCTTTTTACAGACCTGCTTGGACAGAAACCCAGAGGCCTTCAAACCTAAAATTGGCAAAGGCAAAGAGGGCGAGTCAGACCGCCGGCACAGCAAAGGCTGCAACTGCAAGCGGTCGGGCTGCCTGAAGAACTACTGCGAGTGCTATGAGGTTTGTGTACCTCCGTCTCAGCGGTCGGGTGTAAGTCTCTTTTTTTTTTTTTTCCTTTTTAATTAAGTTTTTTCTTATCTTGAAGGCAAAGATCATGTGCTCGTCCATTTGCAAATGCATCGGTTGCAAAAACTTTGAGGAGAGCCCGGAGAGGAAGACGCTCATGCATCTGGCGGACGCGGCAGAAGTGAGGGTCCAGCAGCAGACGGCAGCCAAGACCAAACTGTCCTCACAGATCTCAGACCTGCTGATGAGGACGACTCCCATTATATCAAGTGGAGGCGGGAGGTACTCAAACACTTTCGTCCTTTTGTAATATTTACTTAAATAGAAAGGCAGCTATTGTTTTTTTTGGGTTTTTTTTGCCATTTCATATCCAAAATCAATTTTATGAACTATAATATACGGAAATGTACAGTTTTAAATTTTTTTTATTTTGAGCCTTCCGGCTGGGGGCAGTCGTTACTTAATTGAAAATTTAACTGAGTTGCCATTATAAGATCTATCAGAAATGGAGTTCTCCAGGGGTGTGTTCTTGCAACCCTTCTTCTCTAGTGACCTCCAGAAGTGATGGATGTTCTGTCTAACCAGAATCTGTATCGTCACCTTCGTAAAATAAAGGCAATTTAATTTAAATCTTTATACTGTATTACCTAGCCTACAGCTGCCACTGTAAAATAACAATCCATCTTAGCTCTGCAAACAATTGAACTTGAGGAAGAAAAATCAACACGAATAAACATGCCGTTTTACTTAAACCTCTGTTTTTTTCTGTCCTGCTGCAGGCTGCCATACACGTTTGTGACAAAAGAGGTGCTGGAAGCAACGTGCGAGTGTTTACTAGAGCAGGCCAAACGGGCCGAACAGACTCGTCAGCCTCAGGCGGAAGCTGAGAGGGCGATCCTGGAGGAGTTCGGACACTGCCTCATGAGCATCATCAGCTCTGCCGGGAAAGCTAAAACAGACTGCGCCTCCATCAACTGCTAGGCCAAACTCTTCTGGCTCTCTGTCTGCAAACTCTTGGACAAGGAAGAGCCAGACCCTCTGGCTGCTCTCCGGAAACGCTGAAAGCGGAGAGATCCTCCAGCCTGCTGGAGTTAAGCTGCATTCATAGACTTGAGCTGGAAAACAAAAGGACAGAGCACACTGCCTCCGAAACATGAACTTCAGCCCGATTTATTGCCCTCTAAGGGCTCTCCGGATATCTTCTTTGTTTTTGTTTTGTACACTCTATTCTTTTGCCATCCTGACATTTTCCAAGAACCCCTGTATTTTAATGTCAACAGTTTATCTGTGTTTATCAGTAGACGAACTATCTTTTTGATATTTATTTTAACAAATCTTTGTAATCAAGTGTGAGTGTTAATATGCAAGGTTTAGAGCTCTGCAGTCTGTCGATTATTAACCGAGGGTAGGCTAAGCTATTCCAGCGGCAGTAAGTGGAGATTTTCTACAGGTGTACAGAGAGAGAGAGCCCTCCTCGTAGCAGCTGAACACACTCAGACTGATAGAGTTCAACATTTTCCCCAGGTGCTCTTTTATGCTTTATTAAACGCATACTGCACATGAACTCACAGCTGACTTGAGAAAACATTAGATCCATATGACTGACGTTCCTGCGTGTCATAAAGACAAATAACCGGGATTCACACCAGCTGTTTTCGTCCAACTTAAAATTTAGTTTTAACCCTCCCGCGCTCGTAAAAGAGTAAGTTAACACCCTGTGCGCTGTCCAACGGGGTCGCACTGATACCGCTTGCGGTGCGTGGTTTCGGGAACTGACGGTCTCCTTACATCAACTCGGGGACACGGCTATGATGTCATACCGCTAGCTCTGCTCGCGCGCTAAACGCCAACTTTAAAAAGCGCGACGACCGCGGAAGGGTTAGAAGTAACAGGTTCTCACTGCTCAGAAACCCAGAATTTAAACAGAACTTTGCGACATTATACCCAAAATAAAAATAAACTCAGTAGGTGAAAGTCATACTGGACGTGCACATCCAAGATAACTTTTGTTCTGGTTTTGGAAGTAGCTTCCCAGGTTTACTTGCTGCATTTGTTAAAGAAAAAAAAAATAAATAAACCCATGCCACCTTCTGTTGCCCTCCTCACAAACAATCTATTTCAGGGACGCACCGATATGAAAATTTTGGCCAATATCGATATTAACCTTGCTGTTTGGTTGATTAACCAATATTGACCGTTGACATGGCTTCTCTACTTCAGCTATGCAGTCCTCAATCCTGCCCGGTATCATGATTTTTATTTCAAGTAAAAAAGTGTGAAATACAAAAAGAAAGGAGTTTTACAGCATACTGTATGTCATTATAATTTGACATGTATTATGAACTGTTATAACACTTCATAACTCAGTCCCAGAGAAACAGTTATTGATTAATTCAATTTCTATCAGTACGACCCCTCCTCAATTAGTAGTTCTCATTTTTTTGTATTGCTTTACAAAATTGCTTGTTTGTGCTTTGCTTCAACTCCTCTCTCGTACCAATTCCATATACACTCCACAAATTGATACACGTAATCCTCCTTGTAGTACGAACAGTGTTGTTTTTTGTTAATTAAGTTGACCTCTTCAATTGTACCTCCTCTTCTCCGTCACTAAACATTTGTTGAATGTTTCCAGGAAGTAAACCGATTCTTGTTTTAAACGTAAGAACTGTTTTATATTTAACCACTTCCCATAATTTTTTGTTTGCTTTCAAAAAGAGCTTGTGTTCCCTAAAATGCAGATTGTGAGCTATTCTGATTGAGTATATTATAATGGTTGTAAGTTGTTTTTTATAAGTGTTACCCCAAACCTCCACACTATAACTCAGGTACGGTAATATTAGAGATGAAAACAAGAGGAGCCTTGTGATTAAGTATGTAACGTGTTTTGCCCAAAATTGAAATTGTCTTTGCTAGTTTTGATATAACTTACTTCATTTTGGATTTCCAGCAGATTTTATGGGCCAGTATCACATGGAGACACTTCATTTCAAATACTCTCCCCACTTCAGTATTATCAATTTATTATTTTTACTGTTGTACGTACAGAAATATTGCGATTTTAAAATTACACATGCTGAGGTCTCATGTCGCCCTGGGTGGTTGCCCACGTCGCCCATATCAGAAACCGCCAATGGATATATTGTTGAATATTGTCTGCATTTGATTTATTTGAAACACTTCAGTTTATTACATCCATTTTTATTCTATTTTACAAATAAGTCCCCTAAATCAGAGGTTCATATGCAGTCACCATTGTATAACAGGGTTCAACATACTCTTCACCACCAGGTAAGAATGTTTGTACGTGTGTCAAAGTGAAAAGCAAGAAGCTAGTTTCCTGAAGATTTAATTTTCTAATGTCACCACTTGATGGCAGTGTTCTTCCGATAGTTGTTGCTGCTGAACAACAGTACGACCAACTACGTCACCGTGCAAAATGATACATTGATGATATCAATTAAATTACACTTGGGATACGAGCCTTTTTACGATAAAATATCATAACATATGAAAATACTTTGCTACAGTAAAAAAGAAACGGAACATAGGTATAACGCGTCTAGGCACATTCCAACCGCTAGTTAAGTTAATTACAGTGGGTGGCGACACCTTTTTGGTTGGTTCGCCGCTAACAACCATCAATCCACAGTAGAAGAAGAGGAAGGCGGAAAATGATGTAATGACCAACGTGCGGCTGCAGCGTGTTGGAGGAGTTCAAAAGTTTTTCTTTCTACCTGGGTATAAAAACTTTTAGTTGTAGTTTTTTCGCTTATTACGTGCATTTTAAGCAAGTTTGTGTCGAGACTCAAAGTATTCCTCGGTTTTCACTCTTATGTCAAGAGGCGAGTTGGCTACAATAGATTCTGCTGCATAAAAACGTATATTTAACTGCGTAATTAATTAGTAATTTCAAATGAACATTAATTTGTCCAATTTTGTTGTTTGTTCATTTTTCACGCGACGCCACGTGCTGTAACTCACAATTTGCTTTAGTTTATTCAGAGTTCAATAGAAAAAGTGTGGCCGTAGTAACAAAATTGAATTAATTAAAACATTGCTTGTTAAAACGTCTGACCTAATTTTGTTTTCCAGAATATGTTAATCAAGAGGAGCTGATTTTTATTCTTGCAGGTATGTATTGTAATCCGGTTATGTTTCTGCCATGTGCTTTGCTGTCCCAATGATTATACCAATCACTACCCATCTGACCCATTCATATCTATGTATGGGAGAGATTATGGATAACGATCTAAATGAGGGTGTTTTTCTTTAGGTCATGTTGAGTTTTTGCCTTTTCTACACCAGTTAACATTTCCTCATTGTTGTTCTTTCAGAGTTGGCCCGGTTTGCAGAATACAGAGTTGGAGATGAGTCACTTGTCATCTGGGTGGTATTGACACAACTACCCCTTGCAAAGATTGACCAGTTGTCTTTTGTTTTTCTTCTTAATATAGCAAATAAATTTTGAAGGATACAAGGTGTGAGAGTTTTTCTTTCCCAAAAAACGTTTGTGCCTTTTTCTAAAGGGTGTCTGTTAAAAGTTAATAAGCCACATGTACACATGGAATAGTTACAGAAACTTTTTTTATGTTGTGTAATATATTTGTATTAAATTTAAAGACAATATGTAACATGAAAATGTCTTAAAATAATTCTTCCTTTGTTCGAATAATCAAACATTGAGTAGTTGGATGTTTATGTTGGTTTCAACAGAATTGGATACAATTTTTTATTGACAAACCTTGACTCACGTTTTGATGTTAAAACTAAGAATACAAGCAAAGTCAATGGTGTGTAGTTTTAAAAATAGAAAAGGACTTCATTTAGTTTGAACAGCTTCTTTAAAAATGTTATGAGATTTAAACAAAATTGAGTAAAATATTGTTAGAAAATTAAAAACCCAAATATTACAAAACAAAATAATACTGTGTTAAAAATAGGATGCTTAGATCAAACAAAATGTGTAGGGTTACTTAAAAATACTTGGCTTTTAAGAAAACTACAAGATGCGTTTGGCGCAAGAAACATGTCTGTCTTTAAATTTCAATGTATAAATGTATGTTCTTAATTCATTAAAAATAAGACGCCTGGAAGCACTGAGTTCTTTATTTCTCTCATTTTTGGATAGTTTATAAGGTAGTATTGCTAGTTTTTAACATCATTTTATTTAAACATATTTCTATTTCCACAACTGTATAGGTGTTTACATTTATTCATTAAATACTAGAAATGTACGGAAAATGAAAATAAAATTCTATTTATCAAAAGCAGCTGCTCTTTTAATAAAATGAGCATGAGTTATCCTAGCTTGCTAGCAGGGGAAAGACGATGCGGTTCGTCTACCCGGAAGCTGATGTTCTTCTTCGTGGGAGGAGGTTGTTGCTTAGTGCCACGTTGATGGAGACCAGTGGGGACGTGGAAATCTGTCCTGAGAGTCCGCGGCCGGGACCCGGTAGCCCGTTCCTCTGCCTACACACCCGTTATTCATCGGAGTGGAATAGAAACGGGAACTTCTTCAGGCCGGAGGTTGTGTGTGTTTGTTTTGTTGTTGAGTTCATGTGAGGAGCCGTTCAGAAGAGAAGGTAAGCCGCTTTAGAGAAGTAATAAGATCTCTCTGTGTGTGTGTGTGTGTGTGTGTGTGTAGGTCTGTTACTGTCTTTCATTGCATATGGAGCTAGTTCGGTACTAACTGAAAACATGTCATTTACCAGGACAGGTAACACTTTCCCGGATAGCTTGTGGAGTTGACAGTAACACATGGACTATGTTTCAGCAGTAATGTTTCCACTCTTTTAAGCTTTTTGTTATCCTGCAGCAGCTGTTAGCTTCCTGCTAGCTCGGGTGTTTTTCCTTGCGAAATCAAGCCAGATTCTTAATTTCTTGAGAGAAATCCGCTTTTCTGTGAAATTCCCCTGCTGTCACTTAATTTGAATCACAGAAGCCATGTGAAAACGAGGCCTGTGTCTGTTATTCTGTAACTAAGCTGTCCCAGAGTCAGACTAACTGTAAAAAACATACCATATATTTCTAAAGTGTCATTGAAGTCGTGCTGGGTTAATCTCTCTTTAAGAACAGGCGAACCTGATCAGATTCTGGAAGTCAGTGAAGTTGATCAATATAAACAATTTTGTGCAGCATGAAATGCATTGAGCGCAGGCATAAACCATTAAAACTGGTCCATTTAAAACTTTTCAGTGTTTATTATTGTTTCTGAAGATATTCACACTGTCACTGTCTTTTTGTTACATTCGTGATTGGGAAGAGCTAAAAATGGTCCCATGTTCAGCCTGCTGCATCTGTTCTGCTTCTGGAATGATTAACTTTGAACAGCAGTGCTACAGTCTGTTAAGCTACAATAGCTATTCACCTTGATGTTGAAATGTTCTGTAGACTTTACACAGATTTTCGTGAAAGCAAAGCATGTTGTAATTAAATGAAGAAGTGGTAGAGTAGCCAAAAATTTGCCCTCAAGTAGGAGTTGCACTAAATGAGCATATTTCTACTGAAGTAAAACTAATAAGTATCCATCTAAGAAATGACTCAAGTAAGGGTAAAGAAAAACAGTATATCGTACAAAAATCTACTGACGTACTGAGAAGCATTGTATTTAATGTTAAAATGACAAAAATATTATGTTATATACTTATTCTGGTATTTTAAAGGCTAAAATAATAAAAATTAAAAACATACCAATACATAATATGAATTAAAAATAATGCTTTTTAAACAAGAAAAGTAATAGTAAAGCTTGTGTATAAACAATAGGTCTTCTCACTTTAGCTTAAACAGCAGGTGTGTGTATCTGATGCATTTTTTTGCCTCCCTGTAATGAAGCTACTAAGAGAGGGTAGAGTGTGCAGAAATTTTTACTCGAGTAATAATAAATATAGTGTCGAAAAGGTAAAAACAATGTTGGGAGAAAAGCTTCATGATGCCCTCTAACCCCAACAAACCAGCACAGCTTTCACCAGTTCTGTCATAATTTTAATATGTCACATTCTAACTGTTTTTTTGTTTTGTTTTTTCATCCAGGATGAAACTTAAAGAGATCAACCGCACAGCCATTCAGAGCTGGAGTCCTGCTCAGCACCACCCGATCTACCTAGCAACAGGTTTGAGCCTAATAATAAAAATAAACAGATTTAACTTTGTTATTTTTACCTTTTGACACCAAAAGGAAACTAGCTAGATTCTCAAGCAAGCTAGCTAGTTAAAGTTGTTCTTGAATAAAAATGAATCTTGGAGTCTCGGTTGCCATGGTTTGTGTAAATGACTTGCTTCCGTCATAGTTTTATTGCTATGAGGAAAGGAAGACCCATCTACTTAAATGCTGTATTTTTCCGGTTCTGTCTGTGCAGGAACGTCCGCCCAGCAGCTGGATGCCTCCTTCAGCACCAGTGCCTCCCTGGAGCTCTTTGAGTTGGACCTGTCTGATCCGTCTCTGGACATGAAGTCATGCGGCAGCTTCTCCTCCGCTCACAGGTGGAGAAGAGTTTCTCTGCACTGCCACTGTTAGCTGAATTCTCCTGCTTTTGTGTGTGTTTTGCCCTTTCTCCTCTCACACGTTCACTTTTTTTTTTTTTTTTTACTTCCCACAGATATCATAAACTGGTGTGGGGCCCCTACGGCATGGACGCCCAGGGCCACCCATCCGGCATGCTGATCGCTGGCGGGGAGAACGGCAACGTCATCCTGTACGACGCCGCCAAGATCATGGCCAGAGAGAGCGACGTCATCATAGCCGAGAGCGTCAGGCACACGGGGCCAGTGAGGGCCCTCGACATCAACCATTTCCAAGTATGTAGCCATCCGGGTCCTAGAATTTTTTTTTTTTCAAAATTATTAGACCACCCTGGTCATTCTCTTCAGGAGAGAGTCTGTCTTGGAAAAACAGTGTCTTTAGTCAGAGGCTTCTTCAAGTTCGCTGTAATATAGACTGCTACAGGAGATCTTTCCTTCCCACAGCCGTCACCAGCTACAATAAATCTTTGAGTAATTTTTAATTAATATGAGCGACAGCAACATTTCATTTCCTTTTGGGATCAATAAAGTATTTTTTCAATTGCAAAGTAGTAGTAATGAGAGGACATGAACCTTATTGCTCAGTTTTATTATTGTTGTTATTTTTTGACATTTTAAGTGTCTTGCTTGCTTAAACAAGACACTTAAAATGAGAACTTGCTTAAACTGTCTCAATAAGCTGTTATTCAATTAGTCGCATGATGAATTGAAATGAGCTCATTAGTTTCCATTTTGATGATTAATCATTTATAATATATTTTATTTATATTTCGATTGTGTTTTTCTATTTCCGTATTATTTATTGTTTTTGGGTCTCATGTTTCATTTTGGATATTTTAAAGCATCTTCCAGTTTCAGTGTGGAGTGTTCTGAACAAAATTAAAATTAAATTCTGAACAAAATGTTCTGAATCAAAATGTTCAGTGTTCTGAACTTTGAGAAAGCGAACGTGCATTATTCAATCCATATCAATGTTTTACCTGATAATGGTCTCAAAATAATAAAATGCATGCCACATTTTTTAGTTTTAGTTATGAGCTATTTTTGAAAACCACTTTCCTAGTTGGATGCTGGTTTGTGTCACATAAAAATCTCAATGAAACACATCAATCGAATCAGGTTTTCGATTACCTGAAAACCATTGGGAAAGTTTAAGCGGTATGAATATTTTTCAAGGTGATTTTTATACTGACTATTTTCCCTTTCTGTTCCCCAGTCAAACTTGGTTGCATCTGGTGGGAATGAATCAGAAATTTACATCTGGGACATGAATAATTTTGGCTCTCCCATGACACCAGGACCTAAAGCACAGGTACGTTTATGTTGCTTACAGCATTTTTAGTTTTTATTAACACCTAACTCAGCTAAAAGTTAAAAATTACTTTAACACAAGTTGAAAAAATGCCAGGCTTAACCTTGTAACTAAGATTACCTTCAAACATTATTGTGGAACATGAAGAGCGCCTAATTAGAAGGTATTCATTTTAAAAACTAGATATAAATTATTTCATGTTTCTGTGCTGAAGCACATTATGACTCAGCCAATCAGACGTCAGGATCTTGCTTTAATCCCGCCTATTGAGGTTGATGGATAAAGTTGACAGTTTAAATTAATTCATGATATGCTTCAGCATAGGCTCATGGAATAATTTATTAAATCATGAAATAATAACATCTAGTCTTTAAAATGAAATCAATACATTCATTTGAGACACATATAATGAATTCTATATTTATTAAATTATTTCTGTATTTATTTACACTGCAAAAAACTTAGGACACATTTAAGTTATTTCAAAAGTTCTTTTTTGTAATTTGGCACACTTCACTCTCCATATTATCTATGTTGAGTCTGCTGACACTCATTCTATCGAATGAATTAAAACGTATCGGTTTTTTGTCTCTTTTCCTCTCTCTCTCTTAAAGCCACAGGAGGACATCAGCTGCGTGGCGTGGAACAAACAGGTCCAGCACATCCTGGCCTCGGCTTGCCCGAGCGGCAGGGCTTCGGTGTGGGACCTGCGGAAGAACGACCTCATTATCAAATTCAGCGACCACAGCAACAGAGTAGGTCCTCCACCGAGCTCGTGCAGAACATCACGGAGTGGGGCTGAAACGATTAATTGTGATTAATCGATTATTGAAATGATCGACAACTAATTTAGTCATCGATTAATTGTCACCTGGAGTACAGAGACCCAGCAAAGGCCATTTATTTAAACAAAACCAACACATCCAGAGCCAAAACTGTACAAAATATATTGCATTTAAAATAAATTTAAAAAAACACCACCTTTGTGTGTAAATATATTTTAGCCAAAACTGGTCTAGTTTCAGTTTTAAATTTACTAAAAGAACTGTATACTATTGCATTTTAGGCAATAAAATCTTATTTAAAAAGGAATTGAATAATTTGTTTATTTGCACTGCTTAATATAGTTCTAATATTGTATAAAAAGGCTTAGGTGGTTAAATGAAACATCCATAGAATTTTTCATTTTTTATATGATTAATTGCTTAATCGTGAGAATAATCGATTACTAAAATAACCGTTAGTTTCAGCCCTGTTGTGGATCGGGTCTCACCCTGCTGCTGTGCTCCCATGTGCCTGCCTCCAGATGCATTGCTCTGGGCTGGCCTGGAACCCTGAAGTGGCCACTCAGCTGGTCTTGGCCTCAGAAGACGACCGGCTGCCGGTCATCCAGATGTGGGACTTGCGATTCGCTTCCTCTCCTCTCAAGATTTTAGAGCACCACACACGGTAAAAACTTCTGTTCCCTTCCTCTGGCAGGCTTTATTCACAAGTCTCTATATTTAGGCTTTTATAATGCAAAGGTAAACAAAATCTGTAATGAGTCCTGCTTGAGTTGTTATAAAAATACTATTTTTATCGAATATGACTTAAAAGAATTTTGACTTTGAAATTTAGCACTTTGAAATTGGGCCTCTGTCTCTTTAAGAAGCTCCTGCTTTTTCTTAAACTCCGCCTTCAGGAAGTCATCGCAGCATGGCTCCATTAACTCTTTACCAGCGTTACTCTGAAGTAGCTCCTATAATGAGCTCAGCATTTCCACCAGGTGTTTGCTAATTGCTGCTGGCTAGTCTGAAGGAGCTGAGTGGCTGTGAAAACCTTTCAGTCTCTTAAAGTGTATCTCCGACCCAATTGGTCTAATGGTGCTGCTCTGTTTTGTGCAGAGGGGTCCTGGCTATCGCCTGGAGCTTGGCCGATCCGGAGCTGCTCCTGAGCTGCGGGAAGGACAGCCGCATCCTGTGCTGGAACCCCAACACAGGAGAGGTAACGTTTCCCCCACTCTCTGTCACGCCGGTTCGTCTGAATGTTCTTCACCTTCTCAGCATTTGGTTCACGAGGGAACAATTGGCCCAAACCTCCAGGTTCTGTACGAGCTGCCTACCAGCAGCCAGTGGTGCTTCGACATCCAGTGGTGCCCCAGGAACCCTGCGGTGCTGTCGGCCGCCGGCTTCGACGGCCACATCGATATCTACTCCATCATGGGAGGCAGCAGCCAGGCGCAGAGCCAGAGGCACGCCGATCAGGTGAGGGCTTCACTATTAAGCCCGTTGCAATTTAAATAATGAATTAATGAACCACATGATAACTTAAAAGAAACTCAATCATTTTCATTTGGTTACACATGCACATGTGTGCATGCCACACATTTCAGCTATGTGTCTGTATAAAATTGACACATAAAATCACGGTACAATGTTAGACGCTTGGGCCTCTAACTGTGAAAAGCATGACTGCTTCTGTTATCATTTCTGCTTTGTGTTGCGAGATTTAGTGAGATTTTCAGTGCGTCTTACTTTGCTCCATTTCAGATCAGCAACTCCTTTGGGAACCTGGACCTGTTTGGGACAGGGCAGCCGCTGCCTCCGCTGCAGCTGCCGCAGACCCCCACCGCTCCGGCTACGGTCAACCCCCTGAAGAAGCCCCCAAAGTGGATCCGCAGACCAGTGGGAGCCTCCTTTGCTGTGAGTCAGTGAAGCTTTGCTCCGTTTTTTAGTGGAGACGGGCGTCGTTCACAATCTGTGTTTTTTGTTTTGCTTTTTCTCGTAGTTTGGAGGGAAGCTGGTGTCGTTGGAGAACGCGAAGCCTCCGCAGCCTCAGCAGCCCACATCCCACGTCGTTCACGTCAGTCAGGTCGTCACGGAAACGGCCTTTTTGGAGCGCTCCGACCGGCTGCAGGCCACGCTGAACTCGGGCGGCTTCGTGGACTTCTGCCAGGAGAAGATCAGCACGGCTGCGAACGAGTTTGAGAGAACAGTTTGGTCCTTCCTGAAGGTAGGAGCGTCGACCTGTTTCAAAGAAGAGTTTCCAGTAAAACACACTTTTTTTAAGTGATTTTTGGTTGCTAGGTGAATTTCGAAAGCGATGTTCGCAGCAAGTACCTGGAGCTCCTGGGCTACAACAAAGAGGAGGTCGCCTCCAAGGTGACTGCATTCACATAGCCTGGCTTTAGCTCAAGCTTTTCTTTTCATCTTGATGTCTTGTGATAAATGTGTTTGTGATGTTTACAGATTTCAGCAGCTTTAGAGGAGAAACCTGCTAACGTCCCTCAGGTAAGACGAAACGCTTAACTTGTATGTTTTAAGGGAATTTTTTTAGGATTTTTGGGAGATGTGTCCAGAAAAACAAAATTGTGCTCAGTACTCGACTTTTTCTCACATCAAGAGCAGCATGGAGTTGGACTAATGCTGCATCTAATGGCCACACTACCAATTTAGCAGATTGTTGCTAAGCTAGTAAGAAATTGTTTTAACATTTATTTTCTGCCAAAAATAAAAACTCATTAGTATTATTATGATGATAGTTGTGTATCATCAGGCTTGAGGCTGTGGGTTTGTCATGTTGTGCAAAAAGGAAGTGTTGCAAAATTTCCTCTCCAGTTTTTGTAGCTTCAGGATTTTCACTCAATTGGGGTGAAAAAAAGAGCAAAGGAGAAGTACAACTCGTATGAACTGAAATAAAATCTTATTTATTCGGAAAGCGAATTAAAATCATGTTTGCGCCAAATAATTTGCATGTAAATCAACATTTAATTTGAAGCAGCCAGGAAGAGCAGAGAAACCTGTTTTTATGGTCATTTTCAAGTAGTAAGAAAATTCTGGCAAGGAATAAATATGGGGAGTTTTGTTTTATTTAGAGTCTTCATCTCATTTATTTGTAAGTGGTTGGATTCATCCAGCCACCATTTTTGTGCCTTCATTCATCCAGCCATCTGTTCAGCATTTTTTCCAACCCTTTTGTTTCTTTGTCCACAATTTTTATGTCTGTCCGTCCTTTCATCCATCAACTCCTTGTAACAAGATGAAACCCAGAAATGTTTCCACACAATAAAATGAGACATTGGGTTGTTTGTTTCTTTTTTTCTTTCTTTGTATTTTTTTTTCTCAAATCCTCCATCTCGTTTCAGTCCCGAACTTGTCTTTTTGCTCTACAGCCGGACTTGTCCGTCTCCGCTTCTCCACTGCCTCCAGCAGACCTCAGCCTGGCGCCCCCTGCTGACACTCCAGAGGCAGCGTTCGACCTGATCGCTGCCTCCAACCTGCAGCCTGCAGCCGCGCTCCAGCTGAACTCCACTCCAGATCCGGACAGCGAGGAGCCGGCAGAACCGGAAGATGGTCCTGACATTGAACTGGACACCAACATGATGGAAGAGGAGGAGGAGGAGGAGCAGAAACAGGAAGAAGAGGAGGAGATTCCTCTGAATGAGGTACAGTTTGATGAGAACTATTCTTAAGCTGCATTTAATATCACTGCAAAACTAAACACAGGCTCATGCAGGTGATTTTAATGCAATTGCACTGGAAGAGAAGGTTTATTGTCTTCACTGTTTGGGGAAAGTTTAGTCTTGCTGCCCGTCCTCGGTGCCAGTTGTTCAGGTCGCTGCACACCGCTGGCAATTCTCTATTAGGAGCCACTGAGAGGAGATTAATCAATGAGAATATCTGTCAGTCAGATTAATGTGGGTTCATTCAAGTGAAGGTGTTGCGTTCATGTTGAATAACTCCCGTTGAAACGGCAGCGCAAAGGAAAATTCCTGTTGAACTCGGTTGCATTTTTTTAAGTTACAAGAACTTCCCTAAATTTTCTTGCTGTGTAAGTAAGTCTAAAAAAAAAAAAAAAAAGGATCGTGGACGTAAATGTGTTGGGCATTTTAGCCAAAGAAAGCAGTGTTTCCATTGCAAACCTGGGGCTTTTTTGTGCAGTGCAAGAATTGCATATCCAACATGACTCCATGTTAGACTTTCTGAATTCTGAAAATATCACAGAAGACATCTCTGTTTGCGCGTTGTGATTCCCAACGCCTGTTATTTCCAATCAGATTTGTTGCAGAACTATTTTGTAAAAAATATATGAAAAAACGTGTAAAAATTAGTGATGCAAAATGCGTTGCAGAGGTTTAAAAAGGACTTATGGACTTAAGACGCATTGCAACTAAGAAAGCACCAAAACATGTCCTCTTTCTGTCTTTTTTTTAATGATTTGAAGTTATTCTGCAGCTTTTAGTTTTGTGTAGCAAACATTTCGTTTTATGTTTCAGGACCTGACAGCCCAGGTGGAAGTGGAGGAGAGCAGTCCTGTTGAGACGCCAGCAGAGATCCCCCCTCCGGTTCCCACTCCTGCAGGAGGAGTCCATCTCAGCCTCAGTCAAGGTATCGCCACGCTGGCTCAGGAAGAAAGAGAGAAAGATTCCATAAAACTGTGTTGAAATATTTTTGTCAAATGAAGCTTTATTGTTTTTCTTACATATTTAAGGTATGGTTTTGAACCGATGTAGCTCCTTACACAATACACCGTGAAGCACTTGGTATTCTGACAGCTCTGTCAATGGTGGGCACCACATTAATACTAATGTATTAATGTGCTATACCAACAGAGTATTTAGCAGAAGCTCAAATTAAACTTTATTGGAATGAATTTGGCTTTAATTGTTGGGAAAATAACGTTTGGTCCATTTTTAAAGATTGATCAGACCAGGACTTTAATTTTTATGCAGATTTTCCATAACATAATATTTTTGAAAATATTACTATTAATATAAAAATGTCACTTTTTTTCTTTTTTCTTTTCATTAGATGTGGACGGGCTGATCACTCAGGCGCTGCTGACTGGAGACTTTCAGGGCGCCGTGGAGCTCTGTCTCCACGACAACCGAATGGCAGACAGCATCATCCTGGCAATCGCCGGAGGAGCCGACCTCTTGGAGAAAACCCAGAGGAAGTATTTTACTAAAGCAAACAGCAAGATTACCAAGGTGACTCCTGGAAGGGGAAAAAAACCCGCCGCTGTGAGAGTTTGCTTATTAGAGAGTCTATTATTGACGATGGAAGTGTGCGTCTGTCCCGCAGCTGATCAGCGCCGTGGTCATGAAAGACTGGCACGACATCCTGAAGACGTGCGATCTGCAGAACTGGAGGGAGGCTATGGCTGCCGTCATGACCTACGCTCGGCCCGAGGAGTTCTCTTCCCTCTGCGGTGAGGAGTCACTCCTGTTCTTGTTATGAACTTATCCCAGTTTTACCACCTTTATCTTTCCCTTCTTTTACGCCTCCGTTTGTCAGACCTTCTCGGCAGCAGACTGGAGGGAGCAGAGGACCCGCAGCTCCAGTCTCAGGCCTGTCTGTGCTACATCTGTGCGGGTAACGTGGAGAAGCTGGTGTCCTGCTGGAGCAGAGCTCAGGACGGACACTGCCCTCTCTCCCTGCAGGTTTGTGGATTTCTTCTTAACGCACGCACGCTGCAACCTGAATGAGGAGGCTTCAAAATGGCCGACTTCCTGTAGGGGTGGGCGATGTGGACTTTGAATTTTATCGTAATAATTTAAGATACTTTTTTTTTTTGGTAAAAGAAAATTACTTATTCTTTAGGTAATAAATAGTTTTGCAGCACAGTGACTACATTGCACAGCATTTATAGCACCACAAACACAATTATTGTCTTCAGGAGGCCACTTGAGTAAAAAACTGATTTAATTGTATTTAATCATATTTGAGTTTACTGATATTTATTGATGCTTTACAATAAAAAAAGTGGAGAACGTTTTTTTTGTTGTATTTTTTTTTATTATTTAACATCCATCCATCCATTTTCTGTTCACTCTTGTCCCTAATGGGGTTAATTCAACATCAAAAATCTCATTGACACCAGACATCCTTCAGTTTCGATATGCCTTAACAAAACAACAGCATCACTGGCATGCCTAAGTAAAACATAAAGAGAATAAAAACATTTTAAATCTTGATAACTTAATCTATGGTTTTCATGTCTAGAAAGCTTTAGACAAACATAAAATCCGAAATATAGATGGATTCTGAGCATGTTTTATTCAGATTATTCCACCCCTTTCCACCTTCGTTTGCCTCAGGATTTGGTGGAGAAGGTGGTGGTGCTGCGTCGGGCGGTGGAGCTGACCCAGCGCTCCGGACCTGCAGCGATCGGCATCCTGCTGGCTGAGAAGATGAGCCAGTACGCCAGCCTGCTGGCCTCTCAGGGCGGTCTGTCCATGGCCATCACATACCTGCCCGACAACACCAACCAGGTCTGCAGCACAGCTGTTACCATGATTCGTCTAGTTAAACCTAAATACACTAGAGTTTGTTTGTTAGTCTGTAATGTTTGTTTTGTATGCACTAATTGGTGAATTAATAAAAAAAAACCAACACCCTACGACCCTCTATGAAGTGTGTACTCAGTCGAGTGTTGGGTCTCAGTTCGATCTCCATCCGTCCAGGTTGCGGTGCAGCAGCTTCAGGACCGTCTCATCCGGGCTTTAGGGCAGCAAGCAGCACCAGCACAAACCCACAGAGTTGGCCCATCTCTCCCCCAGCATCCGTTCCCCCAGGTCCAGCCGGCGTTGGTCCCTCAACCTGCTGCAGGAGTTCCAGCCCCGGGCCCTACGCCTGCTTCTGCCCCATCTCAGCCACAGTATTACCAGCCGGTATGTTCTCCTAACGAACCCCTTCAAAGGGTTAAAGGTTTTCTTGCAAGTCGTGGTTTAAAGGGGCAGTATTGTGTAAAATCAACTTTTTTTTTTTTAGCTTTACATCATGTTATGATGTTATTCCTACATCAAAAACCTAATTGGAGTTTCTTTGATTCTTTTATGATGTTTGAGAAATCCTTTAATCTCCATGGCAACCATTCGGCTGTGCAAAAGGCCTGGGTGGACCTAGCGCCTCCTCAGACCTGCAGTTTCCAAGCTTTCTCCAAGTTGCCTGCCTCCTTGACTCCCCCACTCAGCTCCTTCAGACTAGCCAGCAGCAATTAGCAAACACCTGGTAGAACTGAGCACCTGCTGAACTAATTGTACGAGTTAATTCTCAGTGAACTGGTGGTAAAAATGTTGCTAAAGGGTTAATGGAGGAGCCATGTTGTGACCTCCTGAAAGCGGAGTTTCAGAAAGAGCAGGAGTTTTTAAAGAGACAAAGGCCCATTTTCTAGGCGTTAAATTACAAAGTCAAATTTCTTTAAAGTCATATTATATATAATTTTTATAGCGACTGAAGGTAACATGATTCTGCTATAAAATGACACCATGTGCCTGAAAAACACACATTACTGCCGCTTTAAATAAGAAGATTTATCCTGCTCACTCCGACTGCTCATCGGTACTCCATCCCTTTTTTAAAAACCGAAGCTTTCCCTTTAACTCGTCTTCATAGTGATGTTCTCCTGGTGGGGTTCCTCTCCCTCTGTCCCATGCTGTGGCCATCCGTCCTCTGTTGCATCACCCTGTGTCTCTGTTTGCTTCAGGTGAGGGCTGCCTCCACCGTCACCTCCTGGAGTAACCAAACTCCCACAGCCCTCCCAAATGTCCCTCTTCCTCCTCCTCATGTAGGCAACACCCCAAACCAGCAGGTACACAAACCTCCATCCCTGACTTGACATGCAACTTGTTTTAAAAAAAAAATAAAAATCCAGCTTTCAAGTGTTGGTCTCATGCTCCATGTCCAAAATTGTTGCTTTGTTATGGCGATGCTCTCTTCTGTAGCCACTTTTTTTCTGACGCTCTGATGCATTTCCTGTCTTTGTTTGGATTATTTCACTGCATGACTTGCATTTTTCTTCATACGTGTAAACACTTGCCGTCCTTTGATAATGAACCGCAAACTGTAGCTGAATGGATTTTTGTGGGAGCCAGTTCATTAAATAATTAGCTCGCCCTCTTTCTGTTGCTATTAGTTTTGCTGAAATTGCTTCAATCTTTCAGGTGGAGGCTCCAAACCCGATGTACGGCCTGCCAGCCTCCAGCACACCGGCGGCCCCTTCGGCCTCCTCCACTCCTGGCTACATGTACTCTCATCAGTACCAGCGTAAGTGGGACTTGGAATGTGTTATTGGTAGTGAAGCTGTTAATGTGAACGTGAGTTTCTATGTCTTATTGTTTTAGAAACCAGATAGATGATGTGTATTATCCAGTCAAAGTTGTAGAACTTTTAAATGAAGCTCCTGTGATCTAATCAGGCTTAATATGACCAAATCGGTACTTCTGAGGTCTTGAACTGATGTAGCTCCTTACACTATGAGACACTGGGTATTCTGACAGCTCGCTATTAGAGCCAGGCAGTGGTGGGCACCGCTAGCTAAAACGTTAGCTGCACTAACCCTAAAGACGTAATCCAAATTAAACTTATTGGTCATGCAGTTTTACTTACAAGGAATTTCATGTGGCCTTCATTAGTTCTGCTAACGCTAACTAATATTAGAGTTCCAGTAATGCTAAACCAATGTGATGTTTAGCAGAAGCTAATGCTAAAGTGGTAAAAAAAAAACAAACAACAACACGACATTTAGCAGAAGCTCTAATAAAACTTTCTGTTTTCAATGTTAGCAAAAGCATTAGGCTAAAAATTAGCTCTGTTATTAGCGGAAGTGTGCCCACCACTAGATTTCAGGTGTTTGTGTAAAATATTATGCTTTTTTTTGCCATGAATTCTTACATGTGTACAAGCTAATATTCAGGTTATCTGCTCAGCTGTCGCCTGCTGAACTGACTTCCTGTCTGTATCCTGCCAACTGGACAGCGTTTTTAATCCAGAGCATGAACATGAAATATTCCCAAACAGGGAGATTTGTCTTTTTTTTTTTTCTGAAAAAAAAAAGGGGGTTGGGAGAGAAGGTGGCATCCTTCTGACCTCCAGTCCAACTAGCAGGGTAGGGGCAACTTTCTCTGACATGTCATTTCCAGTGAACACCTTCAGCTCTCCTCTCTAGAACAACATTTGTCTGTGGAAATGTTAGATTCTAACATGTGATTCTCGAAGGTCTTTGACTCGTCCATGTGAGCTCTGCTCTGCTCGTTGACTCCTCTCTAGCTACACGTAGAGCATGCAGCGAAGTCGTCCTGTTGCATGTCACAGCTGTTTTGTTGAACTGCAGCAGGATTTTTCCACTAACAGAACTTCCCATGTGCCTCCCAGCCTACCCCCAGATCAACCAGTACCCGCCTGGAGCTGGGGGGGCTCCTGTCTATCAGCCTCTTCAGTACTCTTCTACCGCTCCTCCTCCTCACAGTCCTCCTGCTGAGCCCTCCTCCCCTCCTCACCCCCCCGGCTTCCTCTCTCAGTACACCCAGCCCGTCCCGCCTCCTCTCTATCTGGGGCAGCCTCCTGCCAGCCACGGCCTGTCCTCCTCTCCTCCCTCTCGCCCTCCTTTCTTTTCCGCCTCGTCTTCCTTCTCCGCTCCGCCGTCCTCCGGAGCGTCTTTCCAGCACGGCGGGCCAGGATCTCCTGTGTCGTACATGCCGCCTCCTCTCCATCCTCCACCGATCGGAGTCTCAGGTACACAGCTAGACTCCGACCCCGGGCTGATCCCCGCCTCTAAGAGAACAGGTCTGCATGGCTCTGATCATCCTCACTCTGTCTGTCCTGCTAACCAGCTCACTCACCCTCACAGGGAGCTGAACTAGAAAGATTCAGATTAGTTATAATAGTAGTTGTAGAAGGTAGTGTCAGAAATAGTAGTAAAAATAAGCGCATTACATATTTTAAGACTAGTAAAAAAAAAAAAGGTAGTGATAATAATGGTAATAAAGATAAAGTAAATTTTAAAAAAGTAAAAATTAAAAGTAAAAAAAAAATTAAAAAGGTAGTGGTATTGATAATAATAATCATAATAATAACTAGAACATTTCTGAAAAACAAAAACTGACCCGAATGTTCTGCAGTCTTCAAGTTTAAGTGTAAAAACCTAAGCACCTTAAAACATCAGATAGTTTTTGTTGCATCTCATAAAAATGTCCAGAATTAGCTCAAGTGTTACTGTTAGCTAAGATGCTATCAGTAGCATTGACTTACACCATTTACTGAGCAAGCATTAGTGTTCAAGGTAAAATTAGCTAAGATGCTAAGATTAGCTAGAATGCTAATAGCATCTGTGTTTTCATAACATGTTGGCTGACAGTGACTTACTCCACTGTGGTTATCTTTAGCTAAAATGCTAATGTTAACCTCTTTGTGTTGCTATGGCTAGCCCTACTGTAAAAAAATAATAGAAAAATAAGAACATTATTTAAAAAAAATGTAAAAACAGTTGATGATTGTAATAAAATATTAAAATAATAATAATATGAATAAATAATAATGAAGTAAAACAAATGTGGCAGAAGTGTACGTTTGTAGAGACTCCTAAAGACACAGATTAGTTAAAATGTTCTGATGCTCAACTAAATAAGATTTAAATGAAAAAATATTGTTGGATTTCTGTAATATGACTAATGAGGGGTGCCTTTGAAGAATAATTATGTCTCTGAGAGATTTTTCTTTTCTAAATTTCTACAGAAATTTAAATATTCAGCACATAACATGATTTAGTCATGTTGATTAAACTGAATACAAAATGAAGCCAAGCTGCAGGTTGGGTCAGAAATGTCTCGCCGTAGTCAGGCGTTTCTCCCTTCGTGGTCGCTGCTAGCTCACTGATTGGCTGAGAGCAAAAAAGGCAGACAGAAATCTTTACTGGGAAAATGTAGAAAGGATGTGAAGTTAATTTGCATGGCTTTCTGTTGGTAATGACTTCAAATTAATGATGCAACTGCATTGGTCTCTAATCTCAGAATGATTAATCAACAAGGAGTCGGCACTTGATTTGTTTTGGTTGTCAAACAATCCGGCAAAGAAATCAAACTTTACTTTCACTTTAATTCACTAGTAAAACACTGATGTATGTTTATGTGAAATTTAAACGATTCATATACTTGATTACCAGTTTTGAAGATATTGAATTTCATAAAGAACTGTCTTTATATGAAATGTCTGTGTATAAATATACATGTACAGTGTAATGTTGAACAATGAAGAGTTTTCTAGCGGTGTCTGAGTTTATAAAGCTCTGTTAAAGGAGTCAAAAAGGCCAAATTTGGAACATTTTGTGTTGGCAAATGTTGAAAAAGTAAAACAAACAGCTGAGGTGTGTGTGTGTGTGTGTGTGTGTGTGTGTGGGTGTGTGTGTGTGTGTGTGTGTGTGTAGGACCCCAGAATGGCTGGAATGACCCTCCAGCTCTGACCCGAGCCCCAAAGAAGAAGGTAAGTCTGCATTCATTATTTATAAAAAAAAAAAAAAAAAAACTGAGTTAATGTTTCCATCCATGGACCATTAGCATGTTTCACTTAGCCAGCATGCTAACATTAGTGTTGTAGAAATTATGCACTAATAGACAGGTTTTTGTTGTTTTTTTTCGCCCCCAGTTGTTGGACAGATTTTGTTCATTAAGATTCAAGACAGATTGGAGGAAAACACACAGTTCCTACCTGTTTGGTGTCTTGAACTTTGTTTAAAAGGCCAAACAAAAACACTAAATCTTCAAACAGCACAAAGGCTCCAAAACCACAAATGGACCTCCATGTAGTCTGGAACGCACCTTTCCTTATTTGACCAGTCCAGGAGTTTTTAGATGCTGAAATAGAACAAATTTTTTTATTTTTAAGATTTTTTTTTCCACAGCAGGTTCCACAGAACTACACCCCACCCGCCCCGATCACGGCTCCCATTCTGGCCCCGCCGGGCGCCGACCCCCAGGCTCAGCCCATGTCCTCTGGAGGCCCCCAGGATGTGCTGCAGGGTCTGCAGGGCACCCAGGTCCCATACTCAGGCATGCACCAGACACAGCTCCCCAGTCAAAGCATGAACGCCTCAATGCCCAACTCCAACATGGAGGGCGCACCCGGAGCACCGACAGGAGACGCCATCCAGGTACGGACGACTCGGGTCAATCTAACGATGACCTGAGGGGAAGTGCCACCGGACCGGTCCATGTCATCACAACATGGAGCCGTTGTAGATAGGAAAAGATAAATTTCCACCAATAAGCTCAGAAACTTTGAGATTTATCTAAGAAATTTTCTAGAAAAACCTTGGAAGCTTCTGAGTTTCAAAAGTATGACATTTTCGACTTTTGGACATTTTCTAGGTTTGTTTTTCTGGAACATTTCTGAGATAAAATTTTGAGGGGTTTTTTCTAGTAAATTTTCAACTTATAAAAATCTTTTTTTTCTATCACATTTTAACATTTCAAATTCAGAAATGTCCTTGTTTTTTCTAGAAAATTTCTGAGATAGGTCTCAAAATTTCTGACGTCTTTTTCTAGCAAATTTTCAATCTGAACCTCAGAAATTTCCAAATTTGTTTTTTTTTTTTTAGTCAATTTCTGAAATTTGTCTAAAAATATTTTTGCGCAAAATGTACTTCCTCCTCCTTTTTTTTTTAAAAAAAATATACAATGCCTCTAATCGTGGCTGCCGTTCGCTCCTGTCAGCCTCTGCAGTCGATCCCTGCTGAGAAGATCATGAAGAAGCCCATCCCTGACGAACACCTGGTGCTGAAGACGACGTTCGAGGGTTTGATCCAGAAGTGTTTGGCCGTAGCTACCGACCCTGTGAGTCTGTCATGGACGAGCTCTTCCTGTCCTCCGTCTCTGTTTAACACGCGTGAGCCTGTGTTTATCCGTCCTCTCCTCACAGCAAACCAAGAGGAAGCTCGACGACGCCAACAAACGCTTGGAAGCGCTCTACGACAAACTCAGAGAGCAGACGGTGAGTGTGAGTGTATCTCACTGCTATGGCGACTTCGGTGCAAACGTTTCTCTGCAAAACGGCCGGAAGACGGTCAGATTGGATGACGAGTATCTGTGCACATCTCTGACTTTGACTAGACCACTTTAATACATGAATTCATCTAAACTGCTATGTGAGAATTTTTACAACTTTATATTGTTGTGTATAAAGTTTATAAAATACATTAAAAAAAATATTTATTTTTATTATACCAAAATAAATATACTTTTCTTTTGGTATAATAAAAGTCATAAAGTCATACCAAAAGTCATATTATTTTGGTATAATATGACTTTATTGTTGTATTATTATGACATTCTTCTCTTATCATGACTTTACTATTGTATTAGCACAACTTTTTTTCTGATATTTTATGATTTTATTCTTGTATGTTACGACTTTTTTTATGGTAATATGACTTTATTCTTGTATTACTATGATCTTCTTCTCCCATTATGACTTTGTTTTCACATTTTGCGACATTGTTTTTGTATTACAACGACTTTTTTCTCATTTTTATGATTTAATTCTGGTATTTTGCAGCTTTCTTGTACTACTTCCGCTTTATTATGGTCGTATTATGAATTCATTCTTGTATTTTATTACTCTATTCTCATATTAATACAACTTTGTTCCACGACTTTATTCTCATAACAAGATTTTCTCATAACATTATGACTTTATTCTCTCAATGAGAAAACTTTTTTTTTTTCTTATCCTGCTCCTAATATCCCTCTATGAACTTCTGAAGGCAGTTAGTTGCTTTGGATTCAATTTATTTCTAACTCTGCTGTTTCTCCTCTGCTCAGCTCTCTCCCGCCATCATCGGAGGCCTCCACAGCATAGCGAGGACCATCGAGTCTCGCTCCTACGCCGAGGGCCTGAACATCCACACCCACATCGTCGGCAGCAGCAACTTCAGCGAGACGTCCGCCTTCATGCCCGTGCTGAAGGTGGTGCTGACGCAAGCCAACAAGCTCGGCGTTTGAGGTCTGAGTTCGGCGCCGCCGGCCGCCCGTTTCGAGGGGTGATTCGTTCGGTCGGCGCCGCAAGTGACTCCTGAGACTTCTCAACTGTAACGGTCGGCTTTTCTTCGTGCCATTCGCGTTTTTTGGTTGTTGTTCTTGTTTTACGACGTAACTCAAACAAGCCATGCAGTCGGTCACGCTCGGTGGTGAAAGTAAATATTGAGTCAAATCAAGGGCTATTCAGAAAAATACCACACCAACCTTTACGTGGGCTGGCGAGTTCTGAACCACGGCTTTAAATCAGATGCAGCAATTAATATGCAAAACCTCTTTTTAAGGTAAAATTGTGTAAAATTAAAAAAAACACAAAAAAAAAACAGTCAGGAGTGATGATGGTGAAAAAAACGGGACGTTTAAGAGCACGTCTGTGTTCCTACTCAGTGTTATAATGTCACAAATTAAAGCTAATATTAATTATGTATTAGTAGTAGCAGATTTCTGCTGCATGCTTTTCGCTCACACTTCATTCAACAATGCGACAAGTTTTAGATTTAGGAAACTTTCGCTTGTTCGTCTTTATAATCTCTAATCTGTGCACTACATCAACGCTTCGATGCCTTCCAGTCCACAAATTTATTCTTTCTTTTTCTATTTTAATTTAGGTCCATAAAATTTGCAGTGAACCTTCAGAAAATCATGTTGATAAACTTAAAACAAACTGGGCATTGTGTAATCGGTGCCAGTTACTTTTTTACAAATCGAATGTTTGTGTCGTGATCTCACGTTCAGCTCGCTTACTTTCACCACTGGTGGCGCTGCGGTCAACACGTTGGACCAACACGCTGTCCAACGCAGCAGCAGCAGCAGCAGCAGCGAAGTCCCTCGTGTCGAGAATATGTATGTTTTTATTCGATTTGTTTTTTTATTTTCGTCTTACTTTCATGTTTTTTAGCAGTGTAATCACGAGGCCCAACAGCGTGCAATGAACTTTACGGAAACAAGCTTATCGTATTTCGGCGTATGCATGCTCTCTCTCACACACACACACACACTCAGCTCGGCTGTCTTTAAAGCGTTAGGAGGAAATTCTCTGCTGATTCATCGGACCTCAGAGGGAACCTGGACGGAGGCTTGCACTTGATAATTCATTCCAGCAACGATGAGGGCTGCAGCTTGATTGGTCGACCTCACTTTCTGTTCTAGGAGAAAACAAATCTTCTTGTTTCTGACTGACTACAGGCAATATTTTCAATAAATAGTATTTATTTACAAATTACCTTATGTCTTTGTTTCTGTTTTGTTTTGGGGTTTTTTTTAGTTTGAGCAACTGGAAATAATGATGTTTTGAAGTCGCCACCAGAATAGTCAGTCTCAGCTAAAAATTAGGGTGATGGCAAAAGTAAATCAATAAATATTCAAAACACAAGTGGGAACATGGAAAAAAAAGGTTTTCCTATCAACTAAAAATAAAAAAAAATGTTATATAATTTTAGTAATGAAATATGAATAAGCATGTCTTTTAGGACTGATTCTTATTTTACATTATCTTTTGTGAGAAGCCTGTCTCGATAAAGAGCAGCAGCAAACATCTTAGTTTAATTTTTTTTAAAAAGTTTTTAATATTTAATCAGATTTTAGTTTAATATAATTGCTTGTGCGATTTTTATTATTATTTTTATTTATTTAATTAAATTTATTGTACATCACAGTATAAAATACATGGTAACGGTACAATAAATAATCTTAAATCTATGTCTGCGCAGGAATATGAGTAATTTTGTGCTTATATATAACAAAAGCAATGAAAAAGTCATATTTCTGTCTCAAAGTTTTTGAAGTGCAGTCTGGAGTTCCAGTAACCAGAGATATATTTGGAGCCATAGTTCATATTGTTCTCTCTGGTTTATTCAAATTTATAAAGAATTTATAAAGAAGCACATGTAAAATTACTATTGAGTCTAATAAACTCTATAAATCATACACAATTATACTTTTTATGTAAAATGTATATGTTCACATTTAATATACAGTTGTTGGATTCTAATGAGAAAATCATTTATGGCTTCAACATCAAGAATTCTTTTTTTTTAAGTAAATTTATTTTAAATGATTAAAAAAAAATCATGGTATTACTCTATAATAACATGATTCAGTGTTTTCCGTCCTTCACCTGCATTTCAAGAAGCTCTCGCTATAGAAAATAAATGAGCCAATCAGAAACGAGTCTGTGCCGTCACTAGGCAGACTTTCTTCTTTATATAAAAACAAGGTGTTTAGAGAGAGGCGTGTGCAGCCCTGGGGCTCCCTGGTGTTTTTTTCCGTCCATGTACCGGTTTGAATGCAGCTAAAGTCTCGGGAAACATCAGGCTTCAGCAGGAGAGAGAGTTCATTTTCTATTAAACCGAACTGAAGAAAACCCACCGAACCCAGGGACAGGTGAGGCCTCATCCAGTAAAACACCCGCTTCCTCCGTCCTGCAGGACGGAGGAACGCGACGTTTCGTCTCGGGACGTGCTTTGTGACGTTGTTACGTCTGACTCCCTCCATTCATCATTTAGCGGTAGAATAGATTTCTCTCGGTATTTTTCGACTATTTGAGCGTTAAAACGTGGTCACAGTAAAACTCACTCCAGATATGATGAGAACTGTCATTAGAGCTGCAAGGAAACTCACTTCCTGTCACCAGGTTTAATGGCTGAAGAGCAGCAGCTCGGGTTCAAATGTAATTAGCTTAATGTTATCCTGCTTTTATCTGCCCTAAAATGTATTTTAATAATTAGTTTCATTGCAAAAAAAAAAGGAGGGATATGCAGTATTTCTAATAAGAGATGCATTCAATTCAGCTCAATTTAAAAATACTTAAAGGGAAGTGAAAGAAAGTGAAGTATTCAATTCAACTCATTTCAAAACTACTTATTTAAGGCGAAATTCAAGGAAAGGACCTCTGGTAGCAGTCAGTCTTGCAGCAAAACTGATGACGCCTCTGACTGAAAAGGAGAAGACGGGTGGAGCAGACAGCACGATGGGAAAGTGACCTGTAAGCATTCTCATGTGGAAAACCCTTTAAGTCTCCAGCAGAGAAGAGGGATGTGGGCTTTCCTTCTGAACAGTCAACTCGCTTACATCTGAACGGAATAAAAAGGCTTTAATCCAAGGTGAAGAGGATCCAGAGAGCTGCTGTGCGTACGAGGAAATCACCCCAAAGATCTCCAAAGACTGCAGGTCTAACCTGGAACTCTTCCAGCACCAGAGCTCTGCACTCGAGCTGAGGTAAAGGCTCATCAGACCTGCAGGGACGCAGGCCTTCATCGGTCACTTCTGTGATTGATGAAGGCAGATACAGAGGTTCAGATTCCATCCTCTGTTAAATGCATGAAAGGGCAAGAAAGGTTTTCATAGGCTGCTTTTACCTGTGCAACAACACAGTTTTTATTTGGTGTGTAATGTCTATATTTGTACCATATCTCTTTTTTTATTTTGATCTTGCTTTAATTTGAGAAATTCCACTATAAATTCAAAAGTAGCACACCTTCTTTTTTGTGTTTTGTTTTTGCTTGACGTGATTCTTCTACCTCCAACTAACCTTGTGTCATTAAAAGAACAAAATGAATATAAAATGAGCAAATTTACACCCTAAGATAAGAACAATACGGTGCAGCAATTTAAAAATGCAATTAAAGAAATGTACAGTTGAGAAAGATAATATATATAACTAGACATGGAAAAACTGAAGATGATATAAACATTTGCTTTCTGTATGCTTTAAAGCTAACAAAGAGCTCATTATCTTCATGTGAAGTAATGTGTGTGTGTGTGTGTGGGGGGGGGTGGGTGTGTGTGTGTGTGTGTGTGTGTGACATCAGAATGGTGAACATGTGGTGGTGCAGACCGCTGGTCCTCTTGCCTCCCATCCTCTCCATGTTTACTGCTGCTGGACTTTGGGTCGTGTAAGTTCAACCTCTTTTTGACCTTTATTCCGAAAAAAAATAAAGAGTTAATGCCTAAACATTAAATAGAGATTGGACAAAAAAAAAAGAAAAAAAAGCTCAAGAATCAATATGCTTGATTATTACATTTTTATTTCTCCACAACACCAAACGCATCTGGAGCATCTGGTTTACATTCAAACTCTACATGGAGGCCGTCGCGGCGCCATTTGAACCGTTTTGTCGCCTTGAACGCGTCAGACTCTCCACAGAGACGTTGAGTGTAAACCAGACGTGCCTGATGCTCAAAACGCATTTGGTGTGAACGCACCATTAGTTAAAAAGCAGATCGGTTATTTTTATTGATTTTCTTTTTTTTCACTTTCACAAACTTTTTGCTGGTAAAAGCCGAGTAAAATGTGACGTTTTTTTGAAGGCTGTGTGCTCCACCGCTGCAGCACATCCTGTTCCTAACTCGCCTCTGTGCTTCTGTTCTGCCACCTTGTGCACTCAAACAGGTACTTCATGGCTCTCTACGATGGGAAAGTGCTGCCTCTGACCTCAGCATACAGGTACGACTTAAACTCTCTGAGGGATAACCAATATTTACTCAGTGCAGCCCTGGAATAAGGTCTTTTGTTTTTGTTTTTTTATTTCTAGAAAGGGAAATCTATCTGCAAAGCCTCCCTTCATAAGGTACACACTGCACTTGTCCTACATTCTCCTTTTAACAGTGAAGCCGGAGCTGCTGGCTGTTATTTTATCATAATTTGTGTTTTATCAGCTTCACAGGGAATTTCCCCCCAGCCAGCTGCTTCTTCAGTGAGATCATGAACCTGGCAGCGTTCGCAGGTAAAGAAACGCCGTTCAGATACAAAGTCCAGGCTAGTGGCGTCAGGCGTCGCCAGGCAACTTCTGAAGGCAATTTGTTGCACTCAGAGAAAAAGAAGAGGCTGAATGCTTTTGCACACCGCACTTTTCAGTTTTTTATTTGTAAATAAAATAAAATGTTTAGCATCATGTATCATTTTCTTTCTACCTCACATTTCTACACCACTTGGTGTGGCTCTTTCACATTAAATCCAATTAAATATATTCATATTTGTGGTTGTTGTTTGGCAAAATATGTAAAAGTTTAAACTGTATGAATCTTAATTGTTCTATTTCGAATGAATTTTCTGATCATGATTGGTACGCTGATCCCTGTGACTCTTCCTGCTTTTACCAATCCTCTGTTTCAGCGTTTGTCGTGGGCATCCTCAGGTACTTTCAGCTGAAGACCAAATTAGACAATCGTTGGCTGAACATTTCCAGTGTGGTGTGTTTCTCCATCGCCTGTTTTGGGATGACGATTGTGGGAAACTTCCAGGTAACCGCTGATCATTAAGAAATCAACTCCAAATCCAGACTGACTCGCGTCTGTTTTTGCAGCTCCTTGAGATGTGGTGGACTCACAACTCGGGCACGTTCCTGGCGTTTGGACTGGGCAACTTGTACTGCTGGCTTCAGACTTACATCACCTGGAAAGTTAACCTGAACAACCAGGGGAAGCTTTTTACTATCGGCCGTTTGGTGCTGTCTGCGGCCATCACTTTCTGCATTATACTGAAATATGGTATCCTTCCACTCTGAGGTAGTACCGGGTAAAGGAAAACTTGCGACCCAGTCTCAGGTCTTCTCCAACCTCTAGGAGGTTTTCGTCTAGGATTGTCTTGTGTTCAGTTACATCCATCTTCCCGTCACCTCTAGCCACCTTCTCTGTCTCTGCTGAGGAAAAGCACGGTTCTGCTACCACCATCATTCACTGTAGGAAGGGTGTGTTAACGTTTACAGTTTCTTTTCCTTTACACAGGGTTTTAGGAGCAAATTCCAAAAGGTTCATTATAGAGCTAATCTGTCCAGAGTACCTTCTTCCATATTTGCCTTCTTGCCTATAGACACGTTGCAGTGTGACATCACAAAGATCCCGCCCCCCAGCTCACTGCTGGAGGACAAAATCCTGCTAGCTGACGATGACTACCATTAGTTTTAGCTATCAAGTTGTCAACATAATGCGCTAAATCCTAAATGTGTGTGTGACACATAAAAGAAAAAGGGACGCAGTGCTTTGCTACTAATTGTCAACATTACAACAACTAGAGAACAAGGTCAGGAAAAAGTTGTACCTTTAAAAAATAGCAAAAGGAAAGGGGAGTACAGCTATGCTAGCTTGACTTTGACAATTTTACCAAGTAGGTGTGCTGCAGAATTTTGTGTTTCGGTTCAGTTACAAAATAAAGAAAAGGCGACCTAAACTCCAAATCTGCTGTAGAGCAGGTGTTTAAATTAGATAATCAAACGCCGCTGTGCTAATCTACCGTTGTGGCAGATTAGCTACCGCTGTGGTAACTAATGGCAACAAGTGTGCGTGTAGTGCAGCCAGCACAGAAAGCAAGAAAAACAAAAAGAACACAAGTGGTTTGAGCTATTCGTCAACATTTTTTTGAGTTATTTTCCCTTTGCTGTGGCGGACTAAATAATAATACCTACATCTCCAAATTATTAAAAGGGCTAAAGAGCTGAACAAAAAATTAGCTCCGCTATTATTAGCGCATTAGCAGCCCACCATTGTTTGCTTTTTGTCTTAATGTTATATTTGTGAGATTTAATGTTCAGTTATTGCCTTCCCGTCTTCATCCTTGACTCTCCCGATGCAGTCTTGGCCATTACCCCCCTCATGCACACGGTTCGCTGCCAGTGGGCCGTGGTCATGCTCTTCCTCATATACATCAGCACTTTTGCCATCGACTTTCGTCACTGCCGCTTTGAGGTGGTGTGCAGAGACGCGGTGGAGCGTCAGAGTCGGCGTGAAGATGCTGATGGCTCCAGAGAGCCACAGCCAGAGCTATAGGAGTGTCACAAGGTCTTGTGTTTGAACACCTACAGACAGTGAACATATCTCACTATTCAAGTTGGTTACAATGTCATGTTACAATGTTATGCTTTGTATTAATGTTTCACATATATATTTTTTTTATCTTCGTGATATACTTTGAGATGTGTTAATAAGATACTTGATACAGCCTCATGTCTGCATGTACGGAAGTTTAGCTAGTTCTTTTAACTGGTGCTGATCGCCGCTAAGCTGGATGTGACACTATGATCCTGCACTGATGGACAGCAGACAGACAGGCTTGTATAACTTAGATTGAATCTGAGTCGCAGTGTGAAAAAAATTAAATATGTCAGGAACTTTAAATTTATCACAAGTTCTGGGCAGAATAGAGGACATTTGATGGTTTGGTATCATTGAAATTGGAAACATGGGGTTGAAGAACAATGTGTGAGCTCTAAAAAAATTTTTGGGATTATAATGTGTGAAACTGCGGACGAGTAGACAGAGGAAAAGTAGAACTCATGAGGTGATGAGGTTCTGAATCCTTTGGAAATGTTGACCTCCTTGATATAGGAAGTCCACATATGGCTGGTTTAGCCTTGGTAAAAATATCATACCACCAAACTGGAAGAGATGCCAAACAAATAGATTTTACATTTTCAAAGATAAAGAGTTCATTTAACAAGTTGAGATTTTCATGACAGAAAAATGTGTACTTTTATTTTTGATTACGAGAATTTTGATTTCCATTCTCTTTTGTTCTGTATGCGTCATATATGTAAAAGGTTCATTGATTTCAGCAGATCAGATCAAAAAGTCCTACTCAGACTCATTACACAGGGAAATATTTCAGATGTTTGTCAATCATTCTGGCTTACGAAAAGCTAAAAATCTGTTTTACTAATTCTGAGTATTAAATACATAAGACAAATCATAAACAATTGACTCCTTCCACATTGAGGAGAAAACCACAAAGTTATTAAAGCTGGATGTTCCATTGATGTATCCAAGTGTATTAGGTGGGGTAGAAAGTTGAGTGGAAGGAAAAATTGTCTGAGTGAAATAAGATGGAATATTTTATTCTTTATTATTCATCCTATTTAAACCTGGTTCATACAACATTTTATGTATCCCCTACCTATCACAACAATGACACTGAGTAGCTGTTAGCTAAAAACGAATTTCTGCTTCAAAGCAAAGATGCCGACAGTTTCTTACTAGTAAAAGTTTAGATATTCAATCATAGCATACCAGAGTCTTGTCAAAAACCTCCCAACAAAAACCAAAACAAAAAAACTGTTCAAACTAAAGAGACGCAGGCTTCTTGTGTGAGAGAAGGTGTTTATTTCTGTATTAGTACCGACTCCATTTACACATTTGATCGTTTTCCTCCTCCGTTACAGGCGACACAGATGGCACGCGTTAAGACAGACACCGTCCGCCTGCGGTGGGGTTGAGTTAAGACTTTCACGCTCTGGCAGGAAGCGAGCGCTTCCCGCCGGCGCCGCGGCGCAGTGCTTCTACACAGTGATTCTACGCTCTAAAACACAACCAGAGGTCCCGACTGAAGCGCGCCTCGTGGTCGCACAGGCAGACGACGTTTTACAAAATGGGAACGGTTACATCACTCTCGTACACAAACAGCTGGAAAGAGGCAGTCAGACACACGGTTCATCTAAAAGTCCAAACGTCAAGTAGTAACCTCACAGTTTCTGCGATTGTACAGCACCTATCCACAGTCTCGCCGTCCAGTTCGGGTTGCCATGACACCGACCTCCCGCTTCAGGTTGTTACATCACTCTGTACAAATGAAGAAGGCATTCCTGCCGTGATTTCAGGGACACAAACGCCAAGCAAAGAGCATTCAGCTTTTCCACATTTTGTCAAACTTCTATGTATTTTATGGAATAGACCAACAAAAAAAAAAGAGCAAATAACGGTAAAGTTTTTTTTAAGCAAATCTATTCAGCTGCTTTACTCTGATACCCTTAAATAAAATTGCAGTGGACAGAGAAGCTTTTAGTTGTTTTCATCTACGTTTTGGCCTAAAATTACTCATTTTGCAGCACCTTTTACATAAATTTATGATTTTTTTTTTTTTTTTACTTTATTTTTGCCATAATATGGTCTTGTAAAAAATTTTATGTTGCACATAACCTCCCCTTTCCTCTGATTTGCAGTGGTTGGTCAGAAAAGGATGAAACTGAAAATGAAGCGATTGGTCCGATTTGCAGAAAAGTTGCAATAATTGGTGAAAATTGCAAGGACGACGACTGAGTTTGCATTCGTAGCATCTCCCTGGAGAGACTGAGAAATCCAGATGCTCTGTGAAGGCGTCACAGGTTTGTTAGAGAACAAACAGGGTTGTAGTTGTAGAGATAGTTAAAGAACTATAAAAAAAACAACAAAAAAACCAGCCACACAGCTTAACCAATTCAAACCATTCTGAAAACATCTCCCAGGAAGAGGAATACTTATTCAAGGCTACATAATTAGCCATACAGTGAACAAAAAATAATAATAAAAAGTCCCAGTTCCTACCAACAGTGAAAATCAAGAACACCAGAGTAGATTTAAAAAAAAAAAAAAAAGAAAGTCAGGGATGGTAGAGGAGAAGCGGACTGCGTCAGCGTTAAACTCGCCCCGTCAGCTGAAGGTGACTAAAGGAGGTAATGAGGTTGTAGTGAGCGCTCTCCTCGTCCGTCAGCTCCATGTTTCCGGGCCGGACCACCAGCAGGATGTTCAGCCCGGCTTCCTCCGCCGCTTTGGCCTCTGCAACCACAAAACCACGGGTCAGGACGGGTCGGACGGTTTGACACAAGCTTTCACCGCAACTCCGGTTGGCTCTCCGGCCTGAATACGACGACAGCTCACCGTACGTTTACGACACAGTCAGGAGTTTTTCAACGTCAACTTGGACGGATCACACTGTAGATCTAAATATAACAACACCTGAAGCCTCTTAATCTGACACCCAGTCCGGTACCGGTCCGAGAGTAGCATAGTCGCATAGTGAAGTGAAAGTATTAAAAATATTTGGTTTTCACCTTGATGACAAAATTATTACAATCCAAAGAGACATTTTTGTCTCTTCAGTCCAGCTAAATAATGCAACTTGGAGTCACAAATGTTACCTCACTTTTTAAAATAAATAAAAAAATATTTTTTGGGGGTAAATTTCTACTACAGGAAATCTGCTGTACGTTTTATATAGCAACTATTTTATTCATCTCTTTTGGTTTTAATGTAAATAAAAAAAATTTTTTTTAAATGACGGCTACATTTTCTTCTATTAAATGTTGGCATTTGCAAAAGGTTTCCAGAATAATAAGAAAAATTGTTGTAAATAAATTGACTGGTACTTTTAGTGTCATTCTGTTACTGAAATTAAATACAATCACTCCATGAAAAACTGGAAATTAGCTCAAATCTGAATTTACAGTTATACCTATTTCTTTTTCTATACTTCAACTGTTTCTTAAGTTTTCAGTCAACGTTTTTCAGAGCCGTTGTGACTCTGAAGCAGCAGAACAGACGGGAAGCCGGTGTAACCGGCTCCTCCGGTCCAGCCAGTCCGACACGGCGTGGCAGCTCACCCCTGCTGACGTCGGTGAGGAAGGTGATTTCCTCCGGCTGACAGCCGATCCGCTCGGCGATCCTCTCGTAGCTCTTTGAGTCCACTTTGGCTCCTATCGTGGTGTCGAAGTGGCCATCAAAGAGCTGAAATCACACACAGGATCGGAACAGTTAGGACAACAAGCTGGTCCGGACTTTGCGGAAGCAAAGAAACCCCGTCAAGTCTAGATGAGCGGCTCACGTCTAAAACGTCTCCTTCCACCGAGTATCCGAACAGGAGCTTCTGGGCCTCCACGCTGCCAGAGGAGTAGATGTAAACCTTCAGGCCGCGTTCCCGCCACATTTTGACGGACGGCACGACGTCGGGGTAGATCCTGTTTGCAAAGGGAACACGCACACACGACGTCGTCAAGACATGTAGTCATTTTAAAAATAAATAAATACGTTTCTTTTTAAAATTTTGGGAAGCGAGCGAACACATCGGCGTACTTACTCGCCTTTGATTCTCCCAGACGTGTAGGCTGCCCTCCACATGTGGCCCTGCAGCTGCTTGAGCGCCGTGGACTTCCTGTCCGCCGCCATCTGCCACATCACACTCTCCACCACCTCCCTGATGGCCTTCTCCTCGTCCGTGTGGCCCGTCTGGTCCACGGTGTGGACGGGACACGCCCGGTTCTGCCTCATGTCCTCTTCGATCTGAAAGGACAGGCCGGGCATTTAGAGGGTCTAAACGATGCACACGAGACCCATCAGCACTTCCTCCTCTGTTCAGTCGCTGAGTGTTTTCAGTGATTCTCAGTGTAACACACGACGCACCTGCTTTTTGAGCAGGTGGACATCTTGTTTGCACTCATCTTCCTCCCAGTGTGTGGACAGATGATCCTCAAGATGCTCTCTGATATAAGGAAACAGTATGTCCTGAAAAAAATAATAAAATCACCATTACAGAAAGTTAATTGTTTGAATTTCTTAAAAAAATCAAAATTAAGACCTATATTAGATCTAATATTATGGTGCATTCAGGCCACCTTGGTCTTGATGCTTCTCAAATAAAATAAAAGACAATTGGCAATTCCCATGGCAATTTGCCTAGTAAAATAACAAAAAAAGGAAAACAATCTCTAAAAGGGGCTTGGTTGATGACGTCACGAGAGGAAAGCGCTATTTACGTCACTCTGTTCAGAACGTGAAGCTAGCATAAGGGATCTGCATGATTTCTGAGCAAACAATAAAAGCAGGAATGCTAAACACGAAATATAAAGACATTTGTTTTTTTGTTTTGTTTTTTTTAACCGAAAAACAATGTTTTACTAGGAGCTAGTCGGTACCAGAAAGCTGTTAGCACAACAACTAAATCTTCTTTGAACAAGACTGTAGATTTAAACAAATAAAACTCGCCTTAACAAACGTGATTGGCGTAGTGGTTCCCTCGATGTCCAGTAAAAGTGCAGTGGTGCAGGCAGGAATCGAAACCGAGGCCATTTTTGACCCGAGCGTTTACCGCTGGCAGTGGGTTAGCTGACGTTAGCTAAGCTAACAGCAGTACTATGTTACAGCCCGGCAGCGCCCCTCTCTTCCCGCTTCTCCGGGCCGGACAGGTGGGACACGGTAGATTTCAGCAACAAAACACGGTAAACCAGGAGTTTACATCTAACTGACTGAAGACGCCATTACCCCGCAGTTAGCTACCGCACAAAGCTGTGACCAGCTCACATGTTCTGCTCTGTCACTTCAGTCTCCAGTCCAGCAGGTGGCGATATTATCCCCTTTGACGTCAAGGTAGACGCCATATTGTGAGTGGCATTTTGTAAACTCTATCTATCGATCTATCTATCTATCTGTCTGTCTGTCTGTCTGTCATTATTGTTAGATTATTTTTCAAATAGGTATGCTAATCAACATAAGACTCAGAATTTGTAACTCTTTTCTTTATTTATTCTCACATTTATTTCCTGTATTTGTTTATAGAAAGACAGCTGATTTCTTTCTGATATTATTGGGGTTTTTTGTTGCTGTTTTCAATAATTACGCTGTTCAACGGAGTGTTTCCGTTAACACTCCGGATCGACAGGTAGCGCTGTTCAACATTTCACTTTGTTTACTGACGTGTTTCGAAAGCGCAGAAGGAGTCACTGCGATGAAAACAAAACGACGCTCAGAAATTAACCCTTAAATCTATATATAAAAAAACCCCCTCTCTTTCCTTCTGAAACGCAATCCGTTTATTTTACTTTAGCCGGTAATAGATTTTTTTCAAGCCGACTTTGAACGCCTGATAGGGAGCAGCTTTTTTCTTCAAGCACACTTGATAATAAATTGCCTCTCCAGCCTCTATCTGTCAGCTTTACCGTTAGCTTAGCTCCTTCTCGCACTGTATTATTTTGTGTTGCCTTCCGGAGCCACTTTCGTTGAAAGCAGGTGCGGATAGATTCGCGACATGTCGGAAGATTATGAATTCAGCGAAGACCCGAGCATGATGAGAATGGAGGAGGACGGGGAGGGCAACTGTGACGATCCCATGTCCGCCTCTGGGGAATGTGGCCTGATGGGAGGAGAGGCCGACGGATCGAAGATTGATGCCAGTAAAAATGAGGAGGATGAAGGGTATGTTTACGGCGACTCCACTCATAACCACTGCTTATAATATGTTAATCTAGTTGAGCAGCATGTCATGGTTTGTCACCTATTCGGATTCCTAATGACCAACTTTTTCTGCTGGCACCTAAACATGTCTGGAGAAAGAAAAAACAAAGTGTCTGCGTTTGTAATAAAATCCAAAAACTAGTGTTTTATACAGCTTTACATACAACAGTTTGTCTTCACGGTGCATGGATGGACTTCTTTTGCTCCTTAAGGATATGTTTGATAGAAACATTAGTCAAAGTCATAAATTTGCCAGAAGCAAATTATTATTTTCTATGATCAAATTCATAAATTGACAATATTCAAACTAGGATTTCCTCTGACATTACAAAGTGACGTTGCTACAACCATATTTATTGCATTACTATCCACTTTGCCTTTCACAATTACATTATTATTATTAATGTAATGACAACTGCAGTGAATAGTGCAGCACTAAAGGAAGTGAACTATTTTGTTAACAGGAAGATGTTTGTTGGAGGGCTCAGCTGGGATACGACTAAGAAGGACCTGAAGGATTACTTCACAAAGTTCGGGGAGGTGGTGGACTGCACGTTAAAACTGGACCCTATGACCGGGCGCTCACGGGGCTTCGGCTTCGTGCTCTTTAAAAATCCAGAAAGCGTTGAAAAGGTATCCCTTTGCTGCTGGAGGCTGAGCTTTTCTAGAAATTCTGTTGTGCGTCTTAAATTTGTAAAGCAAAATCTTCAATTTTTCATTTTTTTTTTTCACTTAATTTCTTTAAAGCCTAGTTTGGACTTACTGTTGGTGTTATTGGAAATATTTCACAATGGAAACGTCTTAAGATGTTTTGACACCATCTTTGCAGTGGAGGACACATCACTGGAGCTCATTTTTCATTTAGTGCTTTTGCCAACTTTGAAAACATTTAGAGCACTTAGCTCCCCCTCGATGTAATTTTTCCTAACAAGCTCTAAAGTGCAAATTTACTTTGTTGTTTTATAAAACTTTACTTCGACATCTGTGTTGAAATTTTGCTTATCGATTGTTATGGTGGTTATAGTACTTCAAGGGCAGGTATAATTTTAGTTGAAGTTAGCATTTTGGCATTAGCCTATGCTAAACATCATGTTGGTGTTACACTTTATCATTATCTTCTGCTAAATATCATGTTGGTTAGCATTTCATCATTATCTTCCGCTTAATACCATGTTAGTGTAGGACTTTAGCATTAGCTTTGGCTAAGTGTAGTGTTGGTAGCGCTATAGTGTTAATAAAACTAATATTTATGATAAATGTTTTAATCTTAGCTCAACTAACATTTTAGCTAGCAATGCCCGTTTCTGCATCTCTGCAGAGTTGCGTTTATTTTCTTTGTATTTATTTTTTTCTGAGACTATAATATTAGTCTAATGTATTTGGTGTTTTCTTAAAGCGGTTCTTATGTCAAACATGCCTTGAAAGGCTCTATTTCTTTTCTGCTGTTCCCTTTGCTTTCTTTCCATGAAGGTTGCCTCACAGAAGGAACACAAACTCAATGGGAAAGTGATTGATCCCAAAAAAGCAAAGGCCATGAAGAGCAAGGAGCCTGTGAAGAAGATCTTTGTAGGGGGGCTGTCCCCAGACACGCCCGAAGAGAAAGTCAGAGAGTATTTTGATGCCTTTGGAGAGGTTTGTGGTCTCCTAAGTTACAAATGTTCTTGTGTTATTTTTCTTAAACCCACTGGATGCCATGTCCATGCTGTAAAATAATCAGGTGGAGTCCATCGAGCTTCCCATGGAGACCAAAACGAACAAGCGGCGGGGCTTCTGCTTCATCACCTTCAAGGAGGAGGAACCGGTGAAGATGATCATGGAGAAAAAGTACCACAATATCGGGCTCAGCAAGGTTCCATCTGTCTTTTTTGTTTGTTTTCGTGTAGCTTCATAAATACCCGTGTAGCAGCGTCTTTAAAAGGTACAATAAATAAGTATGATTGGCTCCCTCAGTGTGAGGTGAAGGTGGCCGTGTCCAAGGAGCAGTACCAGCAGCAGCAGTACTGGGGAGGCAGAGGAGGATACTCGTCCAGGTCTCGAGGGAGAGGTGGGGGTGAGTTTCTCACGGCAGACCTGCAGCTCCACCTGGTGGTCAGTTCAGGGAATGGAGCAGAAAATCAGCACATAACCCAAAACAGAACTAATCTTATAGTTAATAATGTATGAAAGAAAATTTTGCTTACAGAGGTTTCATAGTCCATTTTATTTTATGGTTTTGGTTCTGTGTGGTTTTTATTTGCTTTTTTTAAAATTTATTGTCTTTAAGTGTTTTGTCTTGTTTTTGATATTTAAGATGTTCCATTGCTAAATGTTCGTACCCAAATTAAAGCTTATTAGTCTTTGAGAGGACGAACTTGCATCATTTTTGCCATTAACGGCATTTTACTTGAAAATGTTCTCAAAGCAACAATATTATTGATTATCACGATAATTTATGGGAAAATGTATTGTCTGTCAAAATCTGCTGTCGTGAGAAAGGAATAATTGCTAAAATTAATCAGTCACTGCACTTAAAGAACATCATATTATTCCTATTTATACTATTCTGAATGTCATGCTTTGTAATATAATCTTTGTGTTTTACACTTAAATTGTCAAATTATGTGGTTGAAACATAGAATTTCAGCAGAGCCACAACAAAAAATACTATTTTTTTATTATCTGTTTTAGTTGTTGCTAAAATAAAGTTCATATTTGAGGTTGGGCAGGCAAAAAAAAGAGAAAAAAGCATATAGATGATCTTCTATTAATACATTGCAGTGTGTGTTATTTGCCTGCAGGTCCCAACCAAAGCTGGAACCAGGGTTATGGTAACTACTGGAATCAGGGATATGGGAATTATGGAAATTACGGTTATGGCAATCAAGGATATGGTGGCTATGGAGGCTACGATTACTCTGGTTACAACAATTATTACGGTTATACTGACTACAACAGTGAGTATTTGTGGACATATCGATACATGTATTGCCGTTGCCGAGGCAACACGGTGTGACACCAGGTTGTGGCTGTTGCAGATCAGTCTGGTGGATATGGGAAGTCACCACGGCGTGGTGGTCACACCAACAGTTACAAACCGTATTAAAGGGACAAACCCTCCACCTCCAAGTAGGTACGTAACTCCAACTGTTAAAAAAACTACAATTAGCTTTTAAAAAAAAACCAAAAAACTTTGGTGTTTTTATAATATTTGTGTAATTTTGTTGTTCTTTCTTGTGTTTTTTCTTAAGTGCTTTACAGTAGTGGTAACGTAAAAGGCTCTTGTGACAATTATTTAAGAGCAGCCGAATCTTCCGCTGCCTCTTATTTTTTATTTTTATTTTTTGCAACCTTCTCTTTGTTGTTGTTTTTCTTCGTTTTAAACCGTAAAGTTAACAGGTAAACTACTGCTACTACAGTAAAATGGATGCCAAAGTTAAGGATGTGCAAAAGGAAAACAGAAAAAGGAAAAAAAAAAGAAAGAAAAAAGAAAGAGTGTGTTGTGTCCTAACTCTGACATACCTTGTTTGTACCTGCCAGCGGAGCTTCCTTGCAGGCCATGAGCTGACTCCCAGATACTCTCAGGGCCCGCTCAATGCGGACCGGGTATGAGAAGCATACGCTCTCGAATGCTGCCGTTTGGTATGGTCTTACAACATCCTGTATCCGCATTTCTAATCTAAAGAAAAAAAAACAAAAAAACAATTAAGGGACACGTCCAGCTTTGTCATCTTTCTTTCCATTTGTTTCCTTTATTTATTTTATAAATCTATATCTATTTTTTCTGCGACTGTCTTTTGTAATGTAAGAATTTAAAACTCTACACATGTAATTGTGGTTTTTTCACAGGCCCTTACTCCCCCACAAGTAACGATTGATAACGTATGAACAAATAACGATTTGCTTTCCTAAAGGATACATTCGTCATTCTCTGGATTTTCCAGTTCCTAATGTTAACATATGTATTTTTTTTTAAAGAAAATGCTTGTTTCTTTATTTAGCTAAAGTAGTCCATGAGCTTAAGCCTGGTTTGGACTCTACTGTGTTGGGGGATAAAGTGCTTTTAATTTGTGTAAATGTATTGTTCTTGTTTTTGTTTTACTGACAGCGATGGAAAAGACTCCTCTTTTTGTTAATTTTCCCTGTAACACATTTTCTTCTTATATCCATTGATTAAAAAAAAACAACACACACACACAGACACACACACACACACACACACACACAAACTCAGTCAAAATGTCACCACAATTCCAGAAATTTGCATGTAATGCTCACCATAATGTGTATCTTTTGACCGATCTGAACGTATTTATTTTTTTTCCCCATTTAGTATTTTGACTTCTTCGTCAGGATCCCTAGTTTAATTCATACACATTTTAAAGCTGTAAAACTGTTAAAAATAACAAGGGATTCCTGTCTTTCTTTAGTAGCTGAAGACTTGTCGCTCATCCAATGGCTGACTTGTTCCTGTTTGTTTCCCGCAGGGTTCGTCGGCGAAAGCGTCGGCCACAGAGACGATCCAGCTAAAGACATGGCTAGTTTATGAAAGCAAAAGGACGACTGCTTTGAACCCACCGTACAATTCTCCTGTATTTACCCAACTATTTCAGTGTCCTTTTTTTTTGTTTCTTTTTGCATTCGTTTAGACCGCTTCAGGGTTTTCTCGCGTCCTCGTCCTCTCTTGGTTTTGTGTTTGAAGTTCTCGCTGCTTCGCGTCGTCCCAACCGACGCTTGTATGGACGGCAGCAAAGAGACGAGATCAGTTTTACCTACTTTATGATGTTCATCAGTCATATAATACAAAATATTCTTACAGAGTTTGACATCCATAAACGTACATTATATACACGTGATGTATCGGACATTAAAATGATCAAAAATAATAAAAAAAACAACAACAACAACCAAACACAAGCTCTCGTCTGTGTTTGTTGAAGAACATGGATCAAATTGGTTTTGCATTCATCTGGAGTGTCATGGTTTCATGCCAGCAATCTTAATTATTATTATATTTAATCTCTTTTTTTTTTTCCCAACTTCACATCATCCTAGAGACCTTAGTGGATTGTCATGCGCTGTTTAAATTTAAATTTACATACACATCTCTGAGATATAAAACAACACGTTTTATGTGTGCAAATTAGTTGTCTGGTGGCGATTGCCTCCGCTTTGGGGGGGTGGGGTGAGGTCAAAGGTTAAATGACTTTGGTGGCAGCAAGGATTATGAGAATCAGGATGATCAGCACGATCACACCGATTAGGATCATCATTTTAATGTTCTTCCACCAGTACTTCCTGGCGACCCGCGTCGACGTTCTCTGGAAGGAGTCGGCCTGGAAAAACAAAAAGAGCAAATTTGTAACGAAGCTGTTGTGAAGGAAGGACAATTTGAATTTGTCAGGGTTTGAGAAAGTATATACTGGGACTTTTCCCTTGTTTTCTAATGTTACAACCACAACCTTCAGGATGTTTTCTTAGATTTGTTGTGATAGACGAACATAAGGTGTTTTTTTCTTTTATCTTTCTACAGATATTTCAACCTGTGCCTCTTTGCAATCACCCTAATCTTTAGGTTCCTGCAAAGTTAAGTCGGACAACTTCAAAATGTTTAGCACAGCGAAGTTTAGTAAAATACCCAACAAACACCGCACTCTGAATACATTAAACAAATGTCTTTATTGCCAAATCAGTCTATGGCAAAAGAAAACAGCCACTGACGTTCAACATGTACCAAGATCGGCTACAAATCATTTTAACAACTAAAAAATATTAATTAAATAGGATTTAATTGATTCTCATGTTACTAAACATGAGTTTGACAAAAACTTTGCTACAATATTGCATTTACTAATTGTTTTAAGTATGTCTATGAGTGACAAGGCTGCCACAGTTTCAACAGCAGTTGTTACTAGTGAGAAATGAATGAACCACTGAGTGATGAACCTTTGGGTGAAGCAGTGGGCCGGGAAGCTTCATTGCTTCACGAGGCTTCATTTGCCCATCACTACCAGTAACTATACTCCACCTGTTTTTGAGGCTTCTTATTGTGAAATACGTAAGTACCGTCATAATACTTCTGTTTCAAAATAACTGCATGTTTGTTTACTGCATGTGTACATGAATGAAGCAAGCTAATGGGTTTATACTAGAGGACAAGTCAGTTTCCGCCTGCAGAGTTTGAAGAGTTTAGCTCCTCAAATGGTTGTAGCAGTGGTATCCAAAGTGTGGGCCAAGGGCCATTTGTGGACCATGGAGTGATTTTGTGTGGCCCCAGACAACAAGTATGATACAAATGAGCTCTAGTGCCGATATATTCAAATCTTCTGAATTTTAGGTATGACGTATTTTTTTCTTGTACTTTGCAGACTTTTTGCTTTCGATTTAGTCGAATAGGAAGCAGGTCCACAAACATTTAGCAACTTTTACTTGGTGCACTAATTCACCAAACTCGACTGACTGCTTTTTAAAGAAAGACAGAAAACCATCAGCCTGAAAAATGTTGGAAACTTCACATTTACAGTTCCATATGATTTAGAGATCCAATTTCTTTGTTAATCTTTGTTCATTTTGCTAAATGTATTGTTTGTTTCATTTATTTAAAGTAAAAAAATAAAATACAATTTTGTGGCACTTTTAACATGAGATTTTTAATCCACCAGGCAAAACGTTTGGACGCCTCTGTTTTACTAAGATTACGTTCTGTTGGAAAACTGAACGTAATCTTACGAATTTTTTACGTAAACGTAAAAAAATTTGGGTTGGAATCAAAAAAATGCTTCTTCCGCCTGGTTAATTCGATGTGATTTTCCAGAGCAACTTTAAATTTCTAAAAATGATCATTTGGGCATGAATTTATTTTCAGCGAATAAAGGAAATGCAGCGTTCTGATAGGCTGCCACTGGGTGCCGTAACCTTAGCCGCCAATCAAAGCAGCCAAAGGAAACAATAGCATTTACAACAAGACACAATGGTTCCTGCTGCATTGGAGGAAGTCCGAATGTTTAGTTTGGAAGTGGAACTGAATGAAATTTGAATTCCTCCTGTGAGACTTTGGTGCTGCCTCACCAACATGACTCCTCGTCACATTGGGCCAACGATAAACTGCTTTGTTTACAATCTGACTGTTTTCATGAAAATAACACAAACAGCACTGTACGGTCACTGTTGGCGATAATGTATCAGCAGCGTTTGAATACATTAAAATACAGGAAAGTATGATGGGGTATCAGGGAGTACATTTCCAGCAAAGAATCTCAGGAGTTTTGTAGAAAGAACAAGGTCATTTCTGAGATTAATCTCAAAATTTCTAAGTTTTTTGGTGGAGACTTACTCCTTTTTACATATACATACTGCAAAACAGAAAAACAGAGGGCATAATAAAGTAAAAGTGTGTGAAAAGAGTTTCCACATTACTCCTACAACCCTCGATGCTTTGCATAAATTTAGTGGCTTACTTCCGGATCACCATTCTAACGTGTAAGCTGTATCTCCCTCTTGTAGAGCAAATACAGATTAATTCAGATTTTTTAAGGAGCAAAAACGTCTTCGCCTTAAAATTTGATAACATAGTCAAAGCTATTAAAAGATTTGGTGAATATCTGACCTCTGATTACGTTGGTAGTATATTTAACTCTTGCTATGAGCAGAGAAGTGAGGTAAAGTATGATTTCACTTAAAGCAAATCTGCCAGCAGTACAGAACTGTGCATTGACTACAATGAAGTGTCTGGATGCATTGATGAGTTGCCTTTACATGTGTACTTCCTTTAATCAAAGGAAGTACATATGTAACGTGTTATTTTTGAACACAGTGTCATATCTGATCTGTTCTCTTAATCATTTTTCAAGCTAAGCATTTCTTCTCTACTAATCGGTTGTAGATGGAACTCAGGGTTTGTTTGTTTTTCCTTCTCTGGGCTTTCTGCTTATAAAATGAATGAAGTAAATTTACAATTCAAAACAGGAAAACATAATCCAGTGTTATTTTACAAGCCAATAATTCAGCATAATAATTTGTCCATGGAATCATTATGTCGTATGGAAACACCCAAGTGTCAAAAACCTAGCTTTGGATTTGAGGTCAGAACCACTGGCATTGAAACAACTCCACAGCACGATGCTGCCATCACCAAGATCGTATATTTTCTTTCTTTTTTTTCTCTCTCTCTCTCAATTTCTTGTTCAGGAAGGCCTGAACAAGAATGACCTTGTTGGATAAATAAAACATTTCTATTCTGTGTTTAATACAATAATCATCCCTTTTGGAATAAGAACATTTTGGTAAAAAAAAATAAATAAATACATAATTTAAACCCTCAGATGAACATGACATTAATTTGATGGTGTTACATTCTGCAAAAAATCAAAAGTTTTAATTTTTGCATCAAAGAATGTTAGAACACATCAATTATGTTGCTGTTTTTTAAGGGGAAATTAAGTCGGAAATTAAACAGCTTGAATGCAGCTGTCCTTGTATGTCTGCAATTATTGGGTGACGATGCAGGAACAGATTTAAAACTTCTCTAGCACTCCCAGGCTAATTTGTATAGAAATGTAACTTGATCTGCAGATGCTAAGTCTTGTGTGGATACAAGCTTTTCAAGAGAAAACGTTCTAGTAAAAACATTCAGGTAAAAAGTACAATATATAATACACGCATTTGTAAATTTAGTACAATGTATGCTGATTGATAGAGCATTGCATAAATTTTTTTCTACAGAATAATCTGCATCATGCTGTTTTTTTACTGCATCATTTATCCTCTGCTATCCTAAGTCAGCTATATTCAATATATTATTTACCATGATAATATCAAAGTGAAAACTGATTTCTATAAAATCATGACAAGTGACTGTTTAAAGTGACCGACCCAATTCAGCAGAGGTCTGGTCAAATGGTGCTGGTCGTCTCACAATGAGTGGACTAGAGATCGGCTGAATGCAGTGACTGTCACACCAGTGATTGTAGCTTAAAGACATCTGTGTCTAGAAGGTCCATTCACTGGTTAATCAGTATCCATGGCAACCATTACATCATGAAGACTAATTTTGTCTTAAGATTGTGTTGTACTGTGCTACTGTACTGTTGCCTTGGTTCTTCACCAGTCAAGACTTTATGGGAGTCTGGCAGTGACAGACATTTCCGTGACAAATGTGCAAAAATCTTTGTCTGTGTTCCACTAATGACGATTTTGCAGTTGTGATGTTTTCATTAAATGAGAAATGTAATCAAAATCACATGTGAATAAGCTTGTTCACGCGATAAGTCATTAATAGTCATGCAGCGACAGATGCAGTTACATGAGAGATATTCATAATTCAGTCGTGGCGCTGACAATCATCATCTATCAGACATCAGAGGAGACGATGGCGTCTTATTCAGGTGTTGGAGCGGCAAGCTCCGCCTACTTGGGAGCGGCTACGTTTTGGGGAAACTGTAGTCGGTTATTTTCTAGAAGAACGATGGATTCAACACGTTGGAATGACACAATTTTCTATGAGTTGTATGATGCCACACATCGTACGAAAGAACCAAAGACAATCCATCCTCCCCCTACTACTTCCTGTTGTTTTCTTTGTCGTTTTCTCCAGTAGTAACATCCGGTTGCTGATCATGTGACTCATATGATGCGAAAAATGTGTTCTCATTACAGTTTTACATCTATGTCTTTCTATTAAGCAGATGTAGTTTTGTCATTTTAAGTTGCGTAACTTAATGGAAACGCAGCTGGTGTTAGCGTAGATTCAAATGTACGTGAAGCATCGAGAAAGTGGTTCAAGCTTCCACTTCATTTTTTTATCTCGTACTCACAGATGCTTGGAGGTCGTCCGTCTTCCCGATGAGGTCGTCTATTTTGTCGCCCCTCTCCAGCACCTTGTTGATGTTGTCCTTCAGTATGACTTTAACTTCATTGACCTGACTCTGCACCTGGTCGAACGAGCCAGAGGAGGCCGCGGCGGACGGCTGAGGGTTCGCTTCGGCCTGTGCGGGACACAAACGGTGGCGATGTTCTCAGTTTTGGTTGGGGTCAAACATTTAACGGAAACTGAAAGTCTCGCAGGCGAAAGCACACAGAGGAGCTCCCGCCGTGGGTTTCTCTTCCTGGTACTGTTCTATACAGGAAGTGCTTTGATGCCTGACCTATTTTCAACTGGATCTGTTTGACATAAACTAGCTCTAAATCACACAAAAAAAGGCAAACCGAGTCGAGCTGAAAACCGGGGACCCACTTAAAATATGAAGAATATCCATTAAAAATAAACCCTAAAGTAAACTTTTGTGTTTAAAAAATAAAAAGCTTACACTTACCATAGTATCTTTCAATCCCAATGGATCAAACTCAGCTTCATATGAATGAAATCAAACCAAAGCCCTCCAGCTGCAGTCCCACCTGTGTGGTAAACAGAAGCAGGGGGTCTTCAGGGTGCTTCTTCTTCTCTCATATGACTCGCACAGCCTGGGCTGAACAAATTCTTGCTAAAGGTTGAGCCTTCGCTCAGTTATCCATTAACCAGCAGTTGCCTCAATCAAACTCTCAATGGTTTTAGAGCCGTTTACCATCACCAGCAAAGAATTAGAGCAACTCTGCCCTCATTGAGGCTGCGCTTTCATTTCCTGCTTCACAGAAACAGAGCTGCTGCATATTCATTAACAAGACAAAAAAGAGAGAGAGAGAGAGTTCTGTAGTAAATGAGGAAAAAAACCCAACTAGTTTGTTCAACACATCTCTTAGTTGCATTCCTATGTGTTTCTTTGTTTTTGTTTTTTACATACCGTCAGCTGTCTGGAGAGGATCCAGGCCGGCGCTCTGCTGATATGTCCGGGCAAAGGGCTGTGTGTTTTCGACACAGGCAGATTTGCAAGGCAATAAAGGGGGTGAGGTGAAGTCACGCTCTTGCTCCACTTCATTTCCTCATCCTGCGCCGCAGCGGCTCGTCGTTTCAGTTACCATCTGCTTCACCCCAGTGAAGCAGGAGTTCCTTTCTGCTGTAGTTTCTACCTTTTTAGGTTTTACTAGATTACACATTCAATTATGTATTGTCTGACCTTTGTGACCCGGCTGCACGTAATGCAAAGTTATGATATGATAGTTATTTTGTGAGTTGTTTGCACCTATGACCTCAATTTTCTTAGATGCATGAATAATTTTTTCTCTTGGTTTTATGTGTTTATTTGAAACAAACTATTTGGTAATCATGTATTTTTATCCACTTCCTTTGCGATTAAGAATTTTTTTTTTAACAATTTGTGGAGATAAATTGCCACAAACATTCTCACCTCTTGCATGTAATTTAATGAAACTGCATGTCATCGTGTTTGTAATGCATTGTTTTCCAGTTTGTTTTGGTTCTGACTCCCATTTGATTCCCACCGAATCATAAAAGATGGAAGCATGAAACCAAAAATAACTCAGTTGCCTCCTGAATGTTATTTAATGGAGTCATGTAACCACGTGTCCTTACAGCATATTTCAAACACCTGTTAAATTCATAACTTATTTGTTGCAGCTTTGTGGCTTTTTATAGTTGCTGAGCTTTTTTTTTTTATTATTATTTATTTTTTTATCCATTTCCTTTTGTAGTTCTGGACCTGATGTCAACCATTTTCTGTCTCGTTCTACTTGTTGCTCTGTTTTGTATGGAAGCCCATTTCTGCCATTAAAGGAAACAGAAACCCCACCAGGAAGTCGTGTTTTCAACTTTCACAGTCATAAATAGACAGAAAGTCAAACTTTTGACTGTCTCATAATTATGACTTCCTTAAGGATGTTTTTTTTTTCTTTCTTTCTTGTATCATGGCAGAAAGTAGCTTCTGTAGTTTTGCTGTTTTTTTTCTTTTTAAGGTTTTGTGTTTATTTGCATTTCTCTTGAGCTTATTGCTTTAATCAATTTCTTGTCCAATATTATTGATTTTTTTTTGGTAAAAAAATCTAAGACATTCTTCCATACCTAAGAGGTCTGAAGTGGAGTAAAAACGTTCAAAACAACAGCAGTAAACGTATTAAAATAACTTTTTCTAATCAACAGCCTTTTCAGTCGCTGACAGACTGAAATGTGAATAAAATCTCAAGCCGAATGCAGTTTTTCTTCCTCTCTTCTTGAGAAAGAGAGAAAGATGTCGCAAAACATGTTCCTCACATGTTTTGCGACACAACAACCTGGGAAATTTATGTATTAATTCAACAGAGACAAACATTAAATAAACAAAGCTTAAAAAACGTCTGTCTATCAGAAACTCCTCTGTCAGTTGAACTTTTCCTCAGATAGAGCAGATCTGGGCATGAGTCACATAAACGACATTGAGGATCCTGCATGTCAGCAAAACTACTGAAATGACTGCAGGGTAATAAAACCTTAAAGACTTTAGATAAACTGTTAGCAACGTTTACTGTAATGTTTGGGGTTTGTCTGTAATCTGGGAGGTAACACCGACTTTCTACAGTTGGGATTTTTCACTTTCGTTTCGATACTGAAATCTGGGGTTTTCCAACAGAACACTAAAGCAAAAAAAAAAAACAACAACACACATATACTTCTGTTTTTGGCTATTCAAGACAAAATTTTCCAGTTATTATATACTTTTAATATCCTTACTCCAAGTGACCGAAGGTCAAAGTAAATTCTCACTGTCTCTGTTCTGTAAGTCAATACAAAAAAATCATTTTTGTTAAATCAAAATGTGAATGTGCCTTTTTTTATTTTTATTTGCTCCATAAGAAACTAAACATATGATTTTATTTAAGCAAACAAAGTAGACAGACTTGTGTGAAATTGACCTAGAAATCGTAGATTGAAAACTTTAATAAGGTCTCACACGATCACGTTATCATGACACAGGAGTACAGTTTGTAACATTTTTGGCATCATTTGTTTGTTTTCTGGGCCAGAAGAATTTTTTTTGTCTAAGATCAACAACTTGAGTGAGACATTAGTCAGTCTTTCTAAAGCACTTGCTGTTTTTTTTAATAACAAGTTTCCATCTACACCAATCTATGGAAGAGGATAAAGGCCACTGACATGTGGAATTTTTTTTTCAGAATTCATTTGTCTCTGAATTTTGACTTTAATCTTCTGAAATCAAGAGACACTTGGTTAAAGTCAGAATCTTAAAAAAAATTTCATTTTTTATTTTTATTTTTTATACCAACTGTGTTTGTTTGCAGGCCATGTTCCCTGAGTTCTAGATTTCAGTCCAGAAACCCCACAAAGTCCTTCAGAGAGCAACACATGGCTCCTGTGGTCTGTACCACACTGAGTAATAAAACTGCTCTGGTTCCAGTTCAATGTATTGTAAAATGTAACACCGCAGCGACACCTAGCGGCTCCTGTCCTGACAGACATTCAGCCATTAGCCTGCAGGGTTCGGAAAGACCCAGAAAACTTTTCACCGGGATGACTTACAGCAGCTCATTTCCGCAGGAAGAAAATGTTCACCGAGCGGATTTGTCCTGCTGACTTTTATCAAAACCAGCCTGAGCTTCAACCTCCACGCTTAGTTAATCATTGCTTTTTTTACAGCCACTGCGGTCATAATCCTGCGTCGCCACGTCTGAACTCCGCTAAACCTGCGTGTCTCCAGCAGAGATGAACCCCAGCAGAGGAAAGCGCAGCGGGAAAACTTTCCTGTTCACGTCCGAGTCTGTGGGGGAAGGACACTCCGGTACTGTACCCACTCGAGCTTCCGCCGACCGACACAGAGCACACACACCCCCACACCCACACCCACACACACGCACACAATGGCGAAGGAAGGCTGCAGAACACACTGTCCGCACATGTGCGGATTCGATCGAGCTGTTCTGAAAACCATTCTGCATGCGATACAGCAACTCACTAACTACAAGTTAGTAAGTTGAAATCATTTCAATGGCGCTTAAAGACGAAAACGGACTAAACATTTAGTTATGCTGCGAAATCTTCACGTAAAGAAAGTTGAATGGAAATGGTTCAGAACATTTGCATATAGGTCCAAAAGTGCCAACTTTTATATATATATATATATATATATATATATATATATATATATAGAACAAGATCTGTGCAATAAACAGCTATGCCTTGCCAGTAATCAGATACCCTGCAGGAATAATTAGCTGGCCAAAG
>CAEGAG010065259.1:0-12039 GCA_903067065.1 Brachyrhaphis terrabensis
AACATCAGACATCTCAGTCCAGAAATGTGCAGTCCTAGACACAGCCAAGATACTGCGCAGAACCCTCAAGCTCCCAGACCTCTGGTAGAGGACCCGAGCTAAGAGGAAGAAACACCACCCGCGGTGGGTGAGAAGGGAATTTTTTTTTTTTTTTTTATATATACATATATAAAACACAAATGACAATATAACCAACATTTATAAAATAATAAAACTAAACTAAATTAAAACAATCCTATAAAGGCAAAGTAAGTTTGAAATCTTGTTCAATAAGGTTATTGCAGAAGGGACATATGTTTTTTGTTGTTTCTTTTAATATTTTTTCTAGCCAGGGGAACTTCATAACACCTCCCAGAGGGAAGAAGCAGGAAATGGAAGAAGGTATGGTGGCATTACTGTCTTTACACTGTTGATCCTGTATTCTATTTTAAGTGATTTGTATCTAAAACTGATTTAAAAACACACTAAATCAAGGAGGATATAATATAATAAATATAATATAATATATTTTTTTCAATAAATCTTTTCTTATTCTTTCCTCTATTGTCAGTAATGGTTGCTGGATAAGAGTCTCCACTAACACTTGACATTTATAAAAATGGTACACGTGTTAGGTGTCTTGATTTAGTCTAGTATTGTCACAAAATATATCAATTGTAGTGAGTTTACAACAGTCTTTAATGCACTAACTACAGAGAATGTATGTTTTTTTAAATGCTGACTTGAAATTTCTGCAAACTGAAGAAGGTAAATTTCACATGCCTGCTTCCACTATAGCTGTTCCTCTGCTCAGTTTACTGTTATCATGCTTACATTTTAGATGTGTTCTGAGCTTCAGATTCTCTATTGGGCCATATGGACTGCAGCCCACACAACTTTGCACAACAAGTCACCATTAAGTAGCCTCTGAACAGCCTTAAATGGTTGGAGTCTCAAAAAATCCCAACAGCGCTTTTATTTTATATGTCTGTTCATTTCTCAAAGCATTAAAGACCATCTGTTACTTTTGAGACTAAGAGCTGTTCTAAAGGGTGGAGACTCTGCTTCTCTGCAGAACCACTGCTTCATGCCAGCTCTCATTGCTGTCACATTTTCATGCATACCTCCACATCTTCCCACATACCAACTGAATGGGTTTCCCTTTGGAAGAACCATATTTTTGTCCCAGTGATTGTGTCTTTTCAAAACTAAGTAAAAAAAGTGGGAACTGCACTTCCATAAACAACAAAAATAAACTCCTATATCTACTTCTGATAAATAGAACTGGATGTGTAATCATTTAAAATTCATAAACTTAATATGAAGATTCCACAAATCTACAAAACTCTGTTTTGTAGATTTGTTTCTTAGACTGAAGTATTTCCTAAAATAGATATCAATGAATAACATCAGACTTGTAGTTGTAGATTTATTGCTTAATTCATCACATATCAGCAGTGACATTAAAAGCCTCCTGGACTGCAGGATGAAGAGGAAATTTCAGGATGTAGTGAAAGAAAGTTGCCACTTGAAAACCTGGCAACCTGACCAGGTTTAAATCTGACCAGATGATCTGGTCAGATTTAATCATGATTTTTAATTATTTCAAGCTTAATAATGTGACAACTTCCACTTTCATTTTTGCCACTTCTTCTTCCTCCCTCCCCTATAGCTACTCCTTCCACGCTGCCTGCTGCTGGACATATTAGACTTAATTATGCCAAAAGGCTATTCCAGGTATAAGATGATGGCTGCAGTCTTTATTGTCTGTGTAAACCATATGTACCATCAACTACATTTTTTTTAACAGTTTTAGCAGAATAACCAAAGGACGTCAGAAATATTTTCATAATAAAGTATTAATAATAACAGCTTTCAGAATTTCAGTCATTTGGAGAAGGTCAAATATGATGCAAAACTGCATAAAAAAATAATTATAATTATAATCATTTTGGAACAATAATAATAGAGCAACTTTGTGTAGCAAAAATGTCTTCAGTGCTTTTGTTCAGGACAAACAGAATACATTTACCTATTACTGAACAGAAAAGCTAAAAAACTGCAGCAGAAAGATGGGTTCAACATAAATTATTTAGTTGATATTATGAAATTATACTGTATCATAAAAGAAGCTGCATCACACTTATAATTACACAGCAGCTACAGTATTACAGCATCATTATTAGTCACCTTTGCTGCACTTTAAGACAACCAGACACTCGATATAAAACAAAAGAAGAGGTGCAACATGTTCTTCATTTACATAATTAACACAAAAAGATGGACATGTTCCTAATCAACACCTTTTGGAGCAGACCTGTTCTTCAGCAGCAAGGAAGATACAGCCCAAAAAGGTAATTAGCAAACAACACTCTGAGGAATTTTTAAATGGGGGCAAAAATTATGTTCTTTGTTTTTATTATTGTTGTGCAAAAGAGATATAATATTTGGCTCATGAAATTATTAAAAATGATGGTGCTGCGGTGATGCAAGGGCATATGGAGGCGTCAGTCCTCAACACGGCCGTTTGAATGCCCACCTGATGACCTTTGACATGTCTGCCCTGTCTTTCACAACCCTCTTTCCTGTCTGACAACATAAAGGCCATTAGAACCTTTAAAACATAAGTGATAAACTATAATTCACTTATAATTAACTAAATTCTTGGAAGAGTTTCTTTAGTTGAATCGGGACACCACCAAGCTAAATGGAATCATTAGACAAAAATATAAGACTCATGAACAAATGAGAGGTTGACAATGTATATATACATACATTGTATATGTATGTATAAATAAAATATAGCTCAACTTCGCAGTCAAAATATTCAGACAATTAACACTATACCTAAGATACTAATCATACAATCTGTCTACTTGCCCAAAGATAATGAAAATCACAAATGAAATCAACTAACTAATGAACTATGGAAAAGTGGATGGAATAATGAAAAATAGCTTCAAGAATAATTGTCCAATTAATAACAATAAAAGTAATTCAGCAAGCAAATTGTACAATGTTATTGCCACTCAGCAAGACATATAAGGAGGAAGAAAAAGTTAGGTTTTATATTCAACTCAAAATTGAGCAAGTTGCCAAGATTGCTTCAAAGATGACTGCTAAACACTACTCCTGTGCAAAGGAAAGCTACAGTCCAATATAATTTTCTTGATTTATTTAAATCAAGGATACATTGATGTTTTGGAAACTTGTTATTCAGCAAAGGGGTCAAACAACTCAACCTCATGATCCTTATGGAAGAGGTTTGTGAACTAAGGACTACAGTCAACTAAGTGATGAGAAAATTGGAATATCGAAGCAAAGAATAGATGACTGGAGAAGAACTGCAGGGTTGATGGCATTATACACACATGGACAAAATTGTTGGCACCGCTCGGTTAATGAAACGGTCACAGAAATAACTTAAATCTGACAAAGGTAATAATGAATAAAGATTTGATGAAAATGGACAAATGAAAACCAGACATTGCTTTTCAAACATGCTTCAACAGAATTATGTTAAAAAAATTAACTAATGAAACAGGTCTGAACAAAAATAATGGTACCTCTAACTTAATATTTTGTTACACAACCTTTTGAGGAAATCACTGCAATCAAATGATTCCTATAACTGTCCATGAGACTTCTGCACCTCTCAGCAGATATTTGAGCCACTCCTCATGAGCAAACTGCTTCACTTGTCTCAGGTTTAAAGGATGCCTTTTCCAGACGGCATGTTTCAGCTTCTTCCAAAGATGCTCAGGATTTAGGTCAGGGCTCATAGAAGGCCACTTCAGAATAGTCCAATGTTTTCCTCTAAGCCATTCTTGGGCGTTTTTAGCCGTCTGTTTGGGGTACTTATCCTTTTGTAAGACACATGAAAACGTTCAATTTTTGTCTCATCTGTCCATAGGACATTTTCCCAGAAACTTTGTGGCTGTATCGTAACATTCCAGTCATTCCACGTCTCATCTGTATTAGTGACTATTTGTAATATGGTGTTTTCTGCTTCAGTGAAAACAGACACAGGAAACTCTGACACTTTCTGGAAAACATCTAATAAAAAAGATTAAAAAAGACACATTTCTTTGTATGTACAGTTGACATTTATAGAGATAATAGAAATGACTGTGGTGCACAACCTTTATAAAAACACATTTATAACAACAGCATAAATAGTAGGAATGCAGAGTGAAGATCATTACAAATATATTGGTCCTCTTCCAGCATCAGAGATAAGCCTGAGGCAGAGTGATTGTGGATGGAGTGGGTAAGTACAGAGACCGAGAGGAGCAGAGACGTAGTCCTCAAACATGGCCTCCTCTTCAATACCTGCTAGTTTTAACATTAAAAATTCAAAGCAATGACATTGACTTGCATTAACTGTGATTCATTATTTCATGACACATTTACTCCCTCTCTTGATCCTAACTTTAGGAATTTGAGGAGGAAAATTGAAAAATTCCACAACTGTTTTTGCAGAACTGTAAATTATTTAAGATGAGCATCAATAAGTGATCACATCAGCATGTCCCAGTGAGCAGAGGAAGTACATAGTTGGTCTGAATGCAAGTTACAGGCTGAGTAATAAATTCTGAAGTTTAAAAGTTGGGGAAAAGTGTCAACCTTTGACTGAAACTTAAAGTGTAACAAAGAAGTCTGTTGAGTTTTAGCACTTTCATTTTAACCACAATGTCACTGAAGCTCAGACTGAAATCTGTGGGTTCACACAGAAAATGTAAAAAAAAAATTGAAAAGAAGGACACCAATAAAGATATTTCTGGGTATAATTAGTTAACAGCAAAGATCTGCAGAAATAAACAACCAGTCAGTGTCTCAAGTTTTATCAGTTCTCAAGGATCTTGGTTGTGCTGGTGGAGTTGGTGTGTGGACAGTGCTTCGACATACTGCCTGATTGGTAAAATGAAGTAGACATTTTCTTCATACCAAGAGATCAGAGCTTTCTCCACGTCTGACTTCTTGGTATTTTTCAAACTTGACCTGACCATATCTTTGAGGGATATTTTCCATCCCAGAAGCACGTCTCACTGATGGACGGTTATTTTCCCAGTAACAGTCTCTCTCAGCTTCTCATCCTTCAGTATCTATACATATGTTAACTGATGCTTTCACCTGGTTTAATACTAACATGGTTTTGTTGTCATGGATCAGCTGCAGCCATATTAAATACATCACTTCCAGATAATTTACAACAGGGTTTATAAGCTAGTGTTGCCTAGAGTCGGACAATTATCCATCAAGCAGCTGCAGCATATTATTGTTTCTAGGTTCAGGTTTGAAGTTTGGGTATGAAATATAGAAAAACATCAGAACAGTAAGTTGAACCCAAGGATGATGTCAAGATCATCAATAAACACTTCAGCCAGCAGAACAGACTTTTCATCTGAAAAACAACACAGGGTAAATGAGTAAATACTGCTCATTTACATGAGCAGTATTTACATACTGCTCATGTATGTAAATACTGAGCAGTATTTACATACTGCTCATGTAAATGAAGGCTTGAGCTCGTTTTTTAACAGTAGCACTGTTCAAATAAGAAAGCTGCAGTATTTGTGCATTTGATGTAAAATTGAAAACTGATGACAAACTGGATTCTGATGATGCAGTAACACATGCACTCATCCTATGAGACATGGAGTCTCACTCCAGCCACTGGTTGTCTGCTTGTTGTGTCTTTGTAAATACATCAAATCATAAATATGACAGGCCCCATGGGCCAAAACTTACAAACTCTCTTGCATACCATCAAACTCTTTTACATATACTAATTAATTCTCTTATGTGCAGTATTACCAAACAAAAACAAAAAATATCTGTTTGAAATAAACTTAAATATATATTTACTTAAATATTAAATCTATATTTACAAAAAAGCATAATGAAATTTTGCAAAAGCCAGAGATGTATTCATTTTTAAATTATTTTATCCTTCAATAAACATATTTTCCAAGTTTCATTTTTGAGTTTATTGTATTTCCAAATTAAGTTGATTGTAGTTTAAATTTCTACAAAAATATATAAAGTTTATTCAACCATTATCTCCATTTATGTAGCTCCATTATTTTGAAAACATGATAGTAAATGTGAGATTGAATGACAGAACAAGAGAATATCAGTAAATATAGGAGGGTTTGATTGTGAAAGTGAGGATTAATGGTGTGTAGATTAGTGGTATGTGAGAGAGTTTGATGGAAATGGAGTTTGATGGAAACGGAAATTATCTTCAATTCTCAGTTTCTGATTGGACGCCTGTAATAAAGAATAAAGGTTGTCATGGGCTTTAAGAGAAAATGGCTTAGCAGAAGCAGCTCAGGCATTTAAGTAATGAGTCTTTTAAAAAATATTGTAAATGCTTACACAGTAATATCTGAAATGTTAGATACGAGCCGACAGTCGGAGACTGGACACGCCATCTGCTGCCACAGTAAATGTTGAACTTCAGATTCAGAGATGAAGCTAAAGTTGGATTTCACTTGTGACTTCAGGAAATGGCTAAAGGGCAGTTCCACATTTTCTCTCACCATCTTGAGAATCTTTAATCTGCTCTAGTTTAAAAACTACAAAATTTAGATACTTCAAACCTGGACTAGATTATTCTTCACTAATAACATAACTTTTAGAAACTTAAGTTTGTCAACCATAAAACCTTTACTTAATTTGTGAAAGTTCATTAAAAGGTCATATTAGTTCTTTTTTGCATCTAGACCTCTCAGCTCCAGTCTGAAGAGAGAGCTGTCAAACTTTACCATCAACCACAACGGCAGATGAGTCTGATGCTGACTCAATGTCACTTTTAATTATTGTTATTTATACAATACATCATTCAGTCTCACATTCACCATGATGATGCTTTTGAGAAAAAAATCATTTACTGTGGAAACATTAAAAAAATATTAAAATTGTTTAATATATAGCCAATTAGCATTTTCAAAGCAAAAATATGTGATCCCAAAGGTAAAGGTTACCACTTAGATCTAAAGATGTTATTTCAAGGTCTTGACAAGTTTTCATCATAAAATTAAACACATTGTTATGTTAATATTCACTTCTATGAGACAGAACTTTTCAAAGATATTGAATGCAGTTGTTTAAATCTGCTTTATGAGCAGGATAACACTCAAAGCACTGCATTTTAAACTTGTCTGTCTCTAGAAACTAAAGTTCATCAGTGGAACAGCAGCTGCCCCTTTGGTCCAATCCTGTGGCCTAATGGGAGGGAGAGCTTGTTAAAAAACAAACTGACCTTATCTCTCGATGTCTGTACATTAGGTGTCATCACTTCCAGTCCTCGATCTTCAATGTTTCAGAACATTGTTCTCAAATCAATGTAGGTTGATTTGAGAATATATTGGTATATGTATAGGAGTTTGATGGTATATGTGAGAGTCTGTAAGTTTTGGTCTATGGGGCCTCCCATATATATGTGAGCTTTAGCGAGAGTGTAGCCTCGTCAGGACCAGGGGCCTCATGTATAAAGCGTGTGTACACCCAAAAAATGTGCGGCGCCATATTTTACGCACAAGTTGGCATGTATAAAAATGAAAGTGCAAACTTTCTACCTCCTGTGAAAATATGCGGCAGCCACTCAAATTTTGTGGACAATAAACAACAAAGCGCCAAAACTCACCTAAATACACTGAGATCTGACTCCATTCAGTGTTATTTAACCCAAGGAGCATTGAACCCCATGTTTTTTCACAATTCTAATCTTTTATTGTTTAAATGTAAACGATGAAACTGAACCACATTTATCCTCAGAAAATAACACACATACAAAATAAATAAAATAAAGGAAAACTCAAATGTACGTAGTAAATTTCCTCAGCTCCTGTCACATAAAGATGTAACGGATCGGTCTATGCGCTGAAGCGCATGAAAAAAATGCATGTTATCTGCAGGGTAATTTATTCTCACTGAAAAAGAAAATGGAGTCAGATAAGCAGATTAACTCCAAACAGGTCAGGTTTGAAAATTTTAAAGGTGATCAAGGTGTGTAGACAATCACACATATATAAGTAGCTGTGCAAAGGTGTGCTGTGTAATTGTGGAATGCTTTGGCTCGGATGGAGAGCATCGCCAATTGCTGGGTTTCAGACACGTGACCCGGATGACGTACAAAATTCAGATGGAGGACCAGAAGTGGTCCGATTCAAAAGAGAGAAAAATGGATCACAGTGATTATGCCAATACTCATTGGCATACAGTGTATTGGCATACTCCTTGGCTGGAACAGACAAGGTGTCTCGAAAAAATACACATATATTTAGGATGTGACTCATATTATCTCGGCAAGAAAAGAATTGTCACACAATCTTGAGGATTTACTCGGCGTCGAGGCGATCAACATAACTATCTACTGCTGCAACCCTCGTATTATACAACAAGCCAGAAGAAAGTTTTCAAAAACCTGGAAACATACAAATATTTTGTTTAAGGTTGGGTTGACCATTTAGGATCAAAAGAAGCATTAAATGACTGACTTGTTTCTGCTGGGTGAGTAGTGAGTTGTGCTATTTTAAGCAATTAGTCTACGATAACAATGGTATCACTAACAACAAACTAACCCATGTTATTTCTATGAGCTTGGATCTCCTGGTAAATAATTTACTTAGCTTCTGTAAACCCAACTTCATGCTGGAGTTGTATGTTAATGTTGAGTCATCGTAGGATGCTGGATTCAGGTCTAATGTAGGTCAACTGCAATCTACAGAAACCCTGTGTTTGTTGCCAGACATGAACCATGTGGGGTAACACTCACAGCTCTCTGTGATAGCTTTTCTTTTTTAGTTTATGTTTATTCAGTACAACTGAATAAACATTATATTTTCTGTCCGGGACTCGGCACTGAGTTAGCTGCTAACAATATTACCACTTTGTGGACTATCAAACTAGGGTATAAAAATAATACATCTTACCTTACATATGAATGCTTGTCTTTCTAAGTAACTGTCCAATAAAATATGTGAAAATACAATTTAAACGATGCAATCGTTACCTATTAGAAAGTGACACTGCAAACTCTGGCGTTGTTAGTTTCTGCACCTCCTGTTTTTAGCTGTAGATTGTTAATCCACTTCACTCCTTTTATTTCTTTTGGTAAGTTTTTTTTTAAATTAATTATCCTGTGACCAACTACCTTTACAAGGTAGTGAAGGTAAAAGATAATGTTTATCTTTCTTTCAATTAGAACGGTTTGTACAACCTTACATGACACAGACTTTAGGCATTTTGATGCTGATTCAGCAGAAATAAACAGAATGCATTTACTTCCTGCCCTCCATCTGCATTGGGTGACGTCGGTACTACATCATCTGAAACCCAGCACAGATATGTCTCTGAGCGTTTTATCAGAGACATATTGATCTGCTGGGAAATGTTAAGGATGGTTTATTAGTGTTTAGATTGCCCAGACTGATCATCCTGGAGCTCTGCACAGAACTTAAAGGAGCCATGAGTTACGGGTGCAGGTTTAGCTGGAGCTGCTGACAGGTCAGACAATCATCCTTCAGTCAAGCCATGCCAGCTTTCTGAATACACCTTTATGATGCTTTCTATTCTTTATGAATAGAAAGCATCTCCATTCTGTAAATGTGCAATACACATGATTTCTGTATTATTACTACAGAATAAACGTCCACATTCCCCACTCACCCCAAAGGACTCTCTAGCACGCTGTCTGTCTTTAAATCCCAGCTGAACACTCTGATGTTCAAACAAGCATTCCCACTTTATTTTCTTATTGGAATTTTTTTTCTAAAATTTATTATTTGTGAGGTGATCTTATGTGCCCTGAAAGCACCTTTAAGGATACGTAATAATAATTATTTTAAATATTCATACTGCTACATGCAAAAACCGTTGCCATTGTTATTGCTTGTGGTAGTGGCCGCCTTCTGGGTATTTATACTAATTTACATATGTATTTATGGGTGGCGACACGGCGGACTAGCAGCTGCGCTCTATTTCCTGCAAATTAGGATGTATAAAGGAAATGCGTACGCACGGTTTTATACATCTGAATTTTTTAGTGCGCCGCACTTTTCACAATTTTCCTGGATGTCAATTTTTAGTGTGAAAGCTGCACACTCTTTTATACATGAGGCTCCTGGTGTGTGCTTGGCACAGTGCAGCCTGATTTAAATCTTGTGGTCTAGGTCTCCTAAAAGAAGACTTGCTGACTGTTCCGATTTGATTAACTCATAACCAGAAATTATCTGACATCCTGAAAAGTCTACATGAATTTACAGTTTGAACAAGAAACAGGCAGTGACTTTTGGATTTAAATCTAGATGAAAGTTTTGGGATATTTTCATGTCCAGTAATACTTCACCCTTTCTGCAAAACACTTCCTAGACTTCATATTGTTCATGCGACTGCTGATGTCCCAACATCCTGTTTATTTTTGGATGGGGACATATGTCATGGAATCTGTAACTGCAGGTCCTCCTCTTCCTCATCAACGTCACTTCTTGGGCCATCTGGGTTTTCAGGACCAAAGCGAGCGGATCGCATCTTCCCAAACAGAGCAGGACTTTGCTGCTGCCGCCTCAGCCTGGGGGTGGGGAGGGGAGAGTCCATGTCAGCATGTTAGTCTGTTGCACAGACTAACACAGAGGAGCACTGCTGTCCTAGATTTACAGAAAAACTTCTGTGTAAAAGAAAGAACTGGAACCAATATACTGCTGTTCCTCGAATACCAACAAGTGACTCCAAACGGGTCAAAAGGATGTTGTGTCAAAAGCAGCAGACTGATCTAAAAGTAAAAGAACTGCTGATTTGCCTTCATCAACAGTGAAAAGGAGATCATTTAAAACTTTTAAAAGGGCAGTTTCAGTGCTGTGCCACAATTTAAAATCAGACTGAAATTTTTCACCAAATTCATTCAGGCAAGATAAGTCTGTAGTTGGACATAAGCAACTTTCTCCAAAATTCTGGAGAATGTTAGCGCTAACTGGTTAGTGGGAACAAATTTCCCCTTAGAGACAATAAAGTCTAAATCTGTTCTGAAGACATGCAATTTAACAGGATGGGTTGTTACAAACAGAACCATCAATACAGATAAATAGAAATAAAAAGAAAAGCTAAAAAGAAAGCTCCAAACAAAATCAGAACATATACCATGTAGTCATGGTGTTTTGTTGGCTATTTTATCCTTTCAGATTATTGTGAAGTGCCAACTAACTTATGGTCAGTTGTCCGGGACAAACATGGTTGTTTCAACAGGAACCAGAATAAACAATGTGGGGTTTGTGGGGTAGCAACAAATCTGTTGAGCTGTGCAGAACTTCAACTACCGGAGACCTGCTGAACCAGATTAAGTTTTTCATTGGTTACGCTCCTCTGCAGCTTTGACAGGACTGGGGGAGATGTCACACAGTGAGGGAGATGAGACTGAATCTCAAATGATCCAAGTTACATTCCTGCTTCTATTATAGCTGCTTTTAGACTGGTTTTCCAGAAGAAACATTATAGAGAAAGTTACTAATTTCATCCATCAGTGGTCATGATGGCGAACAAAGTTTAAACTCAAAAAACTTATCTTTGAATTAAGGTTCCATAATCTCAGCTGTGTGGAAGTTAATATGTAGAGTTAGTGTGTATGGATTCCACTCAGAACCCACCAGGTTCAGTTGGAGGTGTGTGTGTGAGTGCAAATGTGTCTGAACCCCTGTCACTCAGCTAACCGCTGTCTCCATCAGCCTTACTCCTCCTCTTCTCTTTGTCTTCTCTCCATTTTCTCCACACCATCACTTTGAGCCTCAGCAGCCAATCACCAAGCTCCCTGTCACATGTTACCATAGTAACAGAGAGCTCTCTTGTTGCGTTGCTGTGCCAGGTGTGTCAGAGTGATTTGAGAAATCAACATAAACACAGCCCCAGCTTCCATCAGTGTGTTGTCATTCAGCTGTGCAGGAAGTTCATATATATATATATATATATATATATATATATAAAAATTCCCTTCTCACCCACCGCGGGTGGTGTTTCTTCCTCTTAGCTCGGGTCCTCTACCAGAGGCCTGGGAGCTTGAGGGTT
>CAEGAG010065335.1:0-20758 GCA_903067065.1 Brachyrhaphis terrabensis
AATAAAACTCTATCTCTTTGTTTTTGTATACTCACTATTCACAGCTATGCTGTAGTTGTGCTTTCATATACCTAGGTAGTTAGAATGGTGTGCTCTACCTCTAAACACCTAAAGGCACACAAAACTTTAACGCTCCATTCTGCCTTTACAGATCAAATGAAACATGCTTTTGACATTTTATTGACGGTTTAGCTTTCTGTTTAGGTTGACTGTAATACAGAAAGGTTTCATGATTTCCAGCCTACTTTTGTTTTTCACCACTTTATTGAATGTGCTGTGCTCTCTCTGTATGTTAGCTTACATCATTAGTGTTGGCACCTGCTTCCCGTCATGTTGGCTATATATGCATAACCACCCTTTGCTGTTCTCATGCATTTCTGCCAAAATGCAGATATGTAAGGATTGCTGGCTGTTGCATTAACCTAGCCTGACATTCCAGATGGTTTGCTTCAGAGCCATCTGGGAAGCCCTGTATAGAAACTGTTTACAAAAAAAACCGGCATACTCCCCAAAAAATCACAAGAAATTAGATTAAACATTTGTCTTTTAAAGCATTAAGGATACTACCAGGCAGATGTTTTAGGTACAACCCCATTGAAATGACAGATAAGGTTTAGATTCCCAATTGTTCCAAATTTCTTTCTTTCTTTTTTTTTTTTTTTTTTTTAAATAAATCCAGAGGTACTTGGTAAATATGCTGACCATACAATCGAACATATCCCATGTTGATCCAGCTGCTTTACAAGATAAAGATGCTGTTTAATGCTCTTGAGCTAACCAATGCAACAAAATGTAAAACAAACAAAAAATATGTTGGAGTGGGAAGCTCCTGCACTGCCGTACGAGATTCTGAACGGTGGTGGAGGAATGTGTGGCCTAGTTCAAGTTGGCAATGTTGCAGAATTTTACATTTTCTCTGATCAGCCTTTGCCTGTGTAACCTTTGAATATAAAAGTCATGAGATTTTAAGTAGGATTTCTAAAAAAAAAAAAAGGCAAGCATTAAGATGCATTCCTTCATATTAGCACTTTTAGATCTGCTATTGCTCAAAATTTGATTTTTGTTTTTTATCAAACTCTACATTTTAGAAATATGAATTTGATTTCATTTATTTATTTGCTTAAGATGGACACAGTACATTGATGAACCTTTTGAACAACACAAATGTAATGCACCCAGTTACAACTGAGACTGGTTTCTATTGCTTGTCCCTCTGTCAGATGATATTAATTAATATTCAGACTCTAAAATATTTTCATAAAACTATGTTAAGGCATAACAAGTTATGAGGCATAGCTATAGAGGCCATCATTTTTACTTTTTTTGTTTTTACTACCTTTTTCTTTCCCACATCCCACAAACTTCTCATTTACCCACCTCCCACACAGTATGTAGAAGTATAAACCAGTAACAATTGCCTGCATGACAGCACACATTTTCTCCACTTTTGGCCTTTGCTAATTAGTTGATTTAAAATACTTAGACTAACTCCAGGACAAAGCATGTTGACATCCATTTGTTCCGTCTATATTTAAACATAAAGTACCTTTTTTATTACTATTTTTTTTCAAAGCTGAGAAGCCTGTAGTTTGAGCAAATTGTACTCTGCAGCATTCTCCATATGAGGCTCATTGTGTCCTGTGATGCAACTCATAGATTCACCAGTTTGCAAGAAGAATGCGTTTTGAGTATGTGTCAGTGTTTTCGAATCAAAGAGGTTGCTATAGAGATGAACCCTTGCAAAGATTTTGGGCTTGAGGCAGTAGGGTATACAGTATTATGACTCCCAGTAACAGAAAAAAAATACTCATGATGCTTGCTCAAAAATATAAAACATAAAATATATAGATGGATGGATAGATATCTCTATCAACTCAGGAAAGTTCATAGTTTTACACAGCACTGATGTGGACATGGTTTTAGTGACCAACAATATTTCCAAACAGCCACATTTATCTGTCTGATAAAGAAGGGAAAAGCGTAGGAACCTTTTCTTTGAGCCTGTTGGCTGGCAGGGTGCAGTAACAAATTGTGGCAAGGCAGTTCCGTTATGTTTTTCTTCAAATAGCCAGGTGAAGCCTTTTGTCTTCCCTTGATTTTTTTTTTTTCTGCCATCTTAAGATAAATTTAAACTATAGGAAAAGTATGTCAGAAAATTATAGTGTTTTTTAAACCGTGACTTCATCAAATCTTGATACACATTGGTTCTGATAACCCGACTCTTGTCGCCTACAATAGAAAACTGCATTTGCAGTTTGCTATTGCAGTTTGCTATTGTAGGCTTTCCAAATCATCGCTGTCAAAACAAATCCAGGTGCACAGTGAAATATTTAACATTTAACTTGTGGCATTTTGCAGCATCAGCTAACCTTTAGCTGACAGAGTATATGCTCAGAAATGGGTTTGTGGCATCTTCAGCTATTACTGGCCTGTGTCTCCGACAGAAATCCCTGCTGCCATAGTTGCTACCACCTCCAGGCTCATGCCTCTTAGTCACCAGGGCAGAAATGTAACCTAATCAGGTGTCTGTGGCTCTCAGTACATAAGCACACTTCTCTGCAAACAGCGTCCAGATGGCTTTGTGTCCATAGCCATGTGTCCCCAGTTACTATACAACAACCTGTGGTTTTTAGATTTCTCCTGGTGTTGCTTTATAAAATGCTTCAGGTGGGACAGTCTTCTTCGTTCTGGTTGGAGCTATTTGATCTGGAAACGGAACGCCCAGTAGCCACCCGAAGGTTACAGGAGAACACCTATTACATTGCAGGGTGGAATCCATAAACTGAGTCAGAAAGTCTGCAGTCAGGAACTGAACCAAGCAGTTATGCTTCCATTAAGTTAATTTTAGGTGGACCTTGTAGATTAATTCCAAAAGCACTTTGTAGGAGCGGCAGTAAAATTAAAAAATGACTTTATAGTCCTTGTAGATCACAGGGTAAAATGAGGAGAAGATGGTGTTGGCTAGAATGGCTTTGAAGCAAAAATAAAAATCCAGACATCATATGAAAGAAAATCTCACTCTTCTATTTTAAAGATGAGCTCATTGACGTCCCTCTCCCTGCGGCTTCGGGGGTCCCTCAGCAGCTGGCTGTAACTGAATCTGTGGCAGGAAGAAATGGTGTTCTCATTACTCAACAGGCTTGTTGACAAATTTCAAACTTTATGTCACTCATCAAGGTATTTCTGTGTCTGTGACACTGGTTTGTGAAAATCATCCATTGTTGGAATTCCCCAGGAAGTGACTTTGGAGCAGCTCACAGCTTTGTTTAGAAGCTGAAGGACTGATCATGGTGGGCGTATACTGGAAATGTAACCCGCCCCCTTTCGGCCCTCCTGCAGACTGAAAAAGCTATTCTTGGGCTTTCCATAAGGATAAATTCCTCCTTCAAATGTTTTGCAGCTGACTGGAATGAGGAGTTGCCCTCCTTGGGATAAGGCCACTGTGCTGGCTGAGGGGTTGAGTTTAGTAGAACAGCATGGACGAAACACTCTAGAGAAGAGTGATGAGCCTGGGTGAAAGTAAACAGTCAAAATGTTGTCAAGTATTTGTGTGCATGTGCAAGATTTCAGCTGTTCGTTTTTGTTACTTTGCTGATGAAGTAAAAAGGGTAGCATTTGGCGTAGATATGTTAATAAATAGCAAAATTGTGAGTCTTCAGATCAATCATGTGTGCTGTGTCTTTTTCTTTAAATACTTGTTCAGCCCATTTTTAAATATATTGATATTTCATTACAATATATTTGAAAAGCAACACATTCTGCATGTGATGGGTTTTTTTCATCACACTAATATCACACTGCTTTGTGCTTGGTTTCTGCCAAACAGTGCATTGTTCACAGAGAATATGTCACCTAAATATTTGATTGATCTATTGGCCAGCAAAAAAACAACAACAACAAAAAAACATTTAACATGTAGTTTTTTTTTTATTATTATTTTTTATTTTCTGTGGGGTTTATGATTAGTATCCAACTCATTATGGGTGGGCATGAATCATTTTGCATCTGTATTTATGCCTTATTAGATATTTTTAAAATGTGCATTTGAGGCTTTAAAATAAGACCTCACAACTTTCTTCAACTGAACTTATTCCACAGATGTGGATTGTTGGTAATGATTGGCTTTAAGATATTTCCTTTGTGTATCTGGTTTCCAGTGTTTATGTTAAAGTCATACTGACCTGGCTGATTGTGCTTTTCTCTGTCTGTGTACAAATTCCTGCTGAGTTGTCTATTTTTAACATGGCTTCAGAGTGCAAAGTGCATACAAATAAAGTGCCATTGGCCATTTGTAACCAAACTCTAAAGGTTGAGCTTTATTTTAAACATCTTTCCTGGGTGATTTTTGCCCACAGCAAGCAAACTTTAATTTTTTTCTTGCAGTTTTGGGATGGCTGTGCCTCACTTTGCAACCCTCTCAAGCCAATCTAACCTGACACTGCAGAACTCTGTGCATGGATGGTCCCAGAAATAGCCCTTTAAGTGGCTGTTAATGTATGAGTATTACACAATCATGCTGTCAGTGCTCCATGCCCTTGGCCTGAAACCTTTCTGTCTGCAGGAGTCCAGCCTGCGATCCCTGTTTCCCTGCAGCCCTCTGGTGCTGCTCTGTAAGGTTGTTGAGTTTGAATAAAGCTATATAAGGGAATCCTCTCTTTGTTTATTAGTTAAGGGAGAGTACATGGGAGGGCTGCCAGGCCCTCGAAGTAGAAAAATTGGGACAGAGAGAGAGAAGAGGACCGAACACCACTCAAACAGTGTACTCTGCAATGTGGAGCTGTAAACAATGCTCCTTTTTTAAGGCAGTGAAATGATTGTGGCAGCTGGACTGTATTACTTCTGGGAAGCCCAGTGTTAATAAAGTGACTGAAAATAGTCATTCCTTGGGCATACATGCAGTTGGATACAAGGATCCTGTCATTATATTAGCTGCATATCAGTCTTTCATAAATTAAAACTTATTCATCTGAGCAGGGAATTGCTGGTGTTATTGCTAGAGCTTCCAGGTTTGGTTGGGCCAAACCACAGCAGATGTAAAACTCAGACTTCTGGTTTTAATGGATGCGTTTAAATGGTTGTATACAAACAATCAATGGCTTTGTCTTTTCTCAGGTAGAAAGTTGTGCTGTGTTCTGTGGTGAGTCCCTGTTACCATCTTTGCATTTATCTTTCTAGTAGCTTGTGTTATGAAGTCCAACCTTCTTGTTTTTGCTTTTCTTTTGATCTATTATTCAAGAAATAGAAATCATAAATATCCAATGTTTGAGAACACTAGCATATCCAAAAGTCTGTGTTTTCTGCGTTGGCAGAGTAAAATAATGACATTGACGGCCATGGTTCTGAGTTTAAAGTTGGTATGCGTTTCATATCGACTTGTCTGTGGGGAGCTTGTTCTCCAGCTGGCAAAGAGACAAATGCAGCATTGTCAGATCCCTCTGTCTAGATGGACTCAGGCATTTTGTCTTTCGGAGTGCGGAGAGAATGCCAGCCTTGTCCTCAGTCTGCTGACTTATCTTCCCTTCGCAGAGCACAACTACAGGAAAATTATTAGGGAGAAGGGAGCATTCTTACATCCTTTTAGCAATGATTGAATAATTTTGAAGAGTGATTTTCCTGTAGCTATGATGTTTCTGGTAGGGATCTGATGATAATGTCTGTGCAGAAAGTCTGTCTGGGTTTTTATTTGGCATCACACCCTGCGAGGATTGTTGATTCAAATGCTTGTTCGCATTGCCAGATGAGAAATGCAGCATTTGATCTCTTTCCTCTTATACCAAGTGCAGCTTGACTCCTGAATAGAGTTCCAGCTGTGCTGCCAAACATTTTGTATTTAATTTTATTTTGTATTATTATTTTTTTTTTAGTTTTCGCACAGCTGTGAGAGCAGGTGAATGCTCCTTAGCAACCTGGCGTTGCAGTGTGTTTCGGGCTGCCAAGCATTCCACAGCTTTCTCTCTCTCTGCTGGGATTTATAGCAACAGCCTGTGTTTACCTGAGGAGGACACTCACTCACTGATCTTATTTTTTATTTTATTTTACAGCAAAGGTTTGGGCTACGAAGTTCATCCTTTGATAAATGAACGAAACACTTTAAAAATGATTTTGAACGTTAAGGTCAACATTGCCATGTATCCATTCTAGTATTTAAATCTAATTTACTTAACAGACATATTTTATGAGAAACCAACACAAAATGGAGCTTAGCTGAAGTGGAACTAACATAAAACATTTTTATGAGTAGAAATGTGAAAAGTGTGGAGAGGATTTGCATTCAGATCTCTGAGTCAATTCATTACAGAACCAATTTCCACTTCAGTAACAGTTTTTACACTTGTTTCTATTTCATTTAGGTCTCTAACTGGGTCATTCTGTGTGGGGACGGTAGTGGTATTATTCTTCAGTCTTACATCCAGTGTTTTGCATAAACTATACATCTGAATTGACCAAAAACGCCCCATTCTACATGTTTACTGTCTCCCATGTGGATTGTGGAAAATCTTTTAAATGGGTTCTTATGGTTTTAAATTTCAAAATGGCTTCTTTCTCGCCATTCTTCAACAAAGGCTGTGCATGGCCGGAAGTTTCTCCAGAACTACCATTGTTGGGTTTGGTGTTTCTCATCTTTCCCTTTAACATTTCATAAAAAAGCAGAAAAAAAAGAAAGGAAAAGCAAAGCATGAAGTGCTCCAGGATTTTCTTTTAGACGGTAGCGCCAACTTGATGAAACACAGTGGACCAACCTGAGGAGATAAAATGACTCTTGAAGACATTAGACTGTGGAAACTTCACACTCAAAGGGCCTGGAATGGATTATGTGCCACTCGTCTTTCCCTTCATACTCACCGAGCTTGATTTCAAAATAAAACACAATATTTACTTTCTTCTGGAAAGCAGACAATTAACTACTGTGGAACATCCAGTTCATTAATATTCAGGTGCAGCAGCATTGACATAAATACAGTCTCAGGTCACTATGTCACCCTTTAGCTATCAAGTGGCCAAAAATCTACTTATCTGATAGTCTGCATGTCACCCGAAAGACCAGGTTACCATTAGGTACATACAGAAGAGCATTTAGAAGATGAAAGCAGAGACACTGATAGTTCAGTCTCTTTGTGGCTGACTACTTGGAGCCAGGTGATGTGTGATCATGTTGTCAAATGCAGTTGTGAAGAATAAATCTGGCCAATAAATGACTTTCATCAAATGTGTGATCACAAACTTCCTAAAGGTTTCAAAATACTTCAGAGTAAGGAAATGAGCTATAATATTATAGCATATCTTTTTATGGAGCATGGACTCAATTCAGAGTTCTGCTTGACTTTCTTCCCCTCTGTCTCTCTTTGGTGCGTTTGTGGTATTCCTGCTGAAAGATAAGCTGTCCTGAAATCAGCCCCAGTCTGCTGACCGAGCAGGAAACAGTAGCAGTTCTCCCTCCCAGTACCCCTCCAGTGTGTCTCTCCACTCACTAAGCCGAAGCTTGTTCGCTTTCCTCTTTCTCTTGCCTCCCTTATCTCCCCTTCACTCAATTTCTCTTGCCCCTATCTCTGTTTCAACACCCCACCCACTTCTCCCCTGAAAACCTCCCCAGTGGCCGGCGAGCGTGTCACCACCTGGGCTGTGATCCATTCACAGGGATGAAGTGGCACCGGTAGAGCTCACTGGGCTGTAAATCAGCCGACACATCCAAGAAAATTGATAAAAAGCGCCACATACCGTAGATGAATGTATTTGTCATGCTGCTGGTGTGATATTTTGAACCTCTGTAATCTAGTTTGCCCGAGTTTAAAAATAACACTTCCAGTGCATGAATTGTGATAATGGAAAATGGGTTTCCATTCCAACATGGAAGAGCGCATTTTGATAAAGAATGAGTCGAAATTTGATAAGCTTGCGGGGAGGTAATCATTTTAATCACATAAATAAAACGATTTAATAGGACTTTAAGCATTTTTTAAGCTACAATGCTACATAAAGGTTTTTCTTAAGGGTATCAAAAAAAAAAATATCAGGCCCTACAAATTCATGACAGTTTTCTTTATTTGCTCGTCTCTTTCTGCTTCACTATTATGCACTAATTTGTGCTGATTTATAACAATAAGTCCCACTAAAATGCATTGAAGCTTGCAGTTGTAAGACAAAGTACCAATAACACAATTTGAGCTCAATATGAAAATGTTTAGCAGCTGCTAAAACAGGAAAGTTGGTAAGTAGTTAAATTAGCTTCGAACTGGACTTTATATCATTTGACTCTAAAAGTATTTGCACCAGCTTGTTATCCTGTACTCCCCCCCTCAAACAATGCAGTCTATTTAATGTGCATGAGGTGAGCTGGGAGTGGCTCCTGTCTGCTCCTGACAATGGACCTGACATGTAAGGGGGCTAGGCTTTTACTGCAGACTGCTGTGGAAAAAACAGGCTTGAAGTAACTGAATTGTTCCTTCCACAATAGGCAGCCAGAGCCTTGTATGGTCGCTTACCTCCTGTGTCATGCTTTTGTTCTCCTTTCGTGTCCCAGAGCCTCTGAACAGAACCGTTCTTCTTTTTTAATTGGTTTCCCTGCCTGTTGGTCAGCTTACACACCTAAGATTCTGATCACGTCTACCTGCCCTGGAATTACTGTGGCCCCCTTTTTTTTTTTTTTGAACTTTTGGAAAGTGTCACGCTTCGAATGGCCTTCATCTGTCATAAAATCTTTACAGCAAAATCAGCTAATGAGAAGGATGATTAAAATATATGTTGGCCCATATTTCTCCTGACTCCTGTGCGTTTTCGAGTGCCAACACAGAGGCACGGTGCTAAATGCCTGCTCACAGCTGTCCACTCATAGAGTGGATTATGAGACGCTCATATCCATACGGCTGAGATGCAAAAGGAGATTAGGCCAGCAGCTCAAGAAGAGGGTTGGTCCATCCTAATCTGCAGAGCTGCCAGCGCTGAGACACGGCTTTTAAAATTGGGCTTTGATGATTTATTGCGCCGTGGAAAAGATGAATTCTCTCCTGTGGCTGCCTGCACTGTTTTCTGCTTTTGTGGGTCATTTGTCAGGATGGGTTTCAGGGTGAGGACGTGCACTAACCAGAATGCGAGGTAACTCATTATGCTGCTTGATAAGAAGCAGTATCCCTGTTTATGCTATTTTTGTTCTTGTTTGGCCTTATCAGTACCACCAGCACTTCAAGAGCGCAGTTAGTCAGATGCTTTTTGCTTCAGTTAACGTTATTATCACATTCTGCTTTAATTAATGGACAGGATCTCAATTCCAGCAGTAATTGAGGGAAAAACTATTATCCTCTGTCTATTTAAATGCTATATCTGGACAGAGCTGGTGTATTCTTTGACTTACTACTAAGGATGGTGTAATATAAAATGACCATATATAACTAGAGTTGGATACATTTTTATGCCTAAGATCTAAAATATGATTTTACATGCTATTATTTAAAAAAAAGCAATAATTATTCAAACTTCAGTTAACATAACATAATATATTGATTACAGTTGTGTTATTCAGACACTCGCCTACAAGTGTGATCTTAATATAGCCTAAAGACAAAAAATGAAAAAAAAAAAAAGAAACAACAAATGTAGCAGTTTTGGAATATTGTATACTTTCAAAGTTTTGTTTTTTATAGGGAAACAAAAGCATAATATGCTGATTTTGGTTAAATAGTCTATTTGCTCAGGCAGTTCTTCTCTGTGTGGCTTCTTTATAGCTACACAATACGTAGCTTGAAAACTGTACTTTTAAAATATGGTGATCCTAATTTAGCTTCTTCCCTGAGGGGAAATTGTAGGCTTCTTTAAGCCATCTGATTTTAGTTCAGCTACAAGTGGGGGTGGGGCAGTGCTTTGTTACCTTTTGGCCCACAGAGGCAAATCTCAGGAATTTTTCTCACAGGATAAATTGCCAGCAGTTATCTTGATCAGGAGTTGCAGCCAAAACACTAAAAGAGAGGCAATAATTATATTCTTAAACTCCAGAAAAATACATTCTCCAAATGATCTCTAATAAAAAATATTTATGAATTGCAATGATTTACTCACTGGTTTGACCAGTGTTGATGGACATCTGAGAGGCTTCAGTAATGACTGGTGATTTTTAGTCATGTGAACCTTTTTGGGTAGCATGCTCTGCTCAGTAATTTTATTTTCAAGGACTTAAGATCCTCCTCATGTGATCTGCCCTTTTCCACATCAAAAGCTTCAGAGAAAATCTGTTTAATAAATAATTAAGAGGTACCATGTGCTCCAATTCAGGTTCAGTGGACGACAAAATTAATTCAAATCGTCTTCTAAAAGATGAATTTCCTAACGTTATAATCTGCTGCTCATGTGATTTATTTATTGTTCCATTTCAAGCCTTCCATGCTCATGTTGTTCTATCGTTTTATTTTATCTTTGTTAGACTGGATTTGTATTTTTATTGTTGTTGATGGTTATATGCTAATTGAATCTGGAAAAAAGTCAAAAATTTAAAAACGGCATTGTGGGTAAATTAGTTTGAGCATTCACTCTTTTGAAATGGTTTGCTTATTTTTAGTGTAAATTTATAGAGCTAAGATAAACCACATATTTTATGACCAACACAACATGATGCATATTGGCAATGTAGAATGAAAAAGTCAGCTGGTTTAAATAAAGTGTGATGTGCATTTGTTTTTCGCCTCCCGGTACTCAGTTCTCCCATGCACTGTAACATTTCCACCTAACTGACACATAAAGTGTCTAGCAAACCTTCCCAACAAGCTGCATGCAGGTTACAAATGTAAACACCTTGTTTCTTCTCTGCTGCCTCCCCTTCTTCTCACTCCATGAATGGAGCTGAACAGGGGCGAGGTTGTGTTGCAGGGCTGGATTTGTCTAATTGAATTAAAAGCTTGTCCTGCTGTAAAGGACCCCGACCCATCCCCACCCCCAAACCCTCTGGAAGGATGGAACTAATCACTGAGAATCTGCCGTCCCAGGGAGAGTAGACCGGCTGCCTTGTATAGAAGAGAGCTCTGTTGTGTGTCTGCTTGTGAGGAATACCACTATACCAATTATGGTATTTGTAATTGTGACTGTGGTGTTTAATATCCAAAGATTGTTAATAGCTAAACCTCATTAAGCCGTGTGCCTGGATCCTTACTGACCTTCTGACCGTCTTGACCTCCCGTCCTTAAATGGAGAGGCTATGTAACAACTAAAACATGAGCGTGTGTGTGATGCAAAGCAACAGCTGTTCTCCAGATGTCCTCAAATTTCCAAAAAAGGAGTGCAACATGATATCCTCAACCTACCCTCAGATACTATGCATTGTGTTAATATGTTAATATGATGCAAATTGTTTGTGGTTCGGCTTTCACTTTAAGATATCTATTGTAGGAAGAAATAAGAGTAGTGGCAAAAGTACTTAATTATTTATGTTGGACAGAGCAGAGATGATGTCATGGCACTGTTTCAGAGAGCAGTCACAGTAAAAACAGGGTTTTTACTTATGTTTTAAAAGAAGAAATGCTTATGACATTGACATTATTTTAGCATCTTATATTAGCAAATAGCATGACTAGGATAACAGAAATGTGCAGTCGCTATGCACATTGTGGAGAATGTACATCTTTATCTTGGCCATTGTGGAAACTGTAAAGCTGACAGCATTTTCAAGTCCAAAATGTTTTCCCGACCAACAGAATATGAAAGTTAAAAAGCATCCTCTTCTGCTCTGTTTACTCTTCCTGCTATCTACTAAAAGTCTTGCTCTCGCTTGTTCTTTTGCAGCTTGATTGAACTGCAGACACATATTGATGTTTCATAGATAGATTTCCTTTTTAAATGCCCTTTTACATCTCTCCCTTAATATCTTTACTTTAAATAATAGATTAATTGCAAACAACTTTGCTATTAATTGTTATTGTAATTACTGATCTTCACTCAGTAATAACGTCCACAATGCAGTGAGGTGTTTTCAGTAGATTTTGGTAAAGCTTATTGTGTTGATCAGTAAAAGATGGGATTTTAAAGTTTTTGACAAACTATGATCAAATAAAACTTTAAAATGAAATGTTGATGAAGAATCTTTAATAACTTCACAGTAGGTCACTGTGAACACCCTTTTTTGTATAAAACAAGTTTATTCTCTATAATGTTCCTGCAAGATGAATCGTATGCCTCTTGATTCAGGGTAACATTTTTTTGCAGATATGTTCACTTTGATCACGCAAAAATCAAAACCCACACAGTGCTGGGTTCTGATTTTTGACCCAAAAGCTCACACGATCTGCTTCACACAGACAGGAGGGTTTCAGCAACTTATTTATTTATTCTTTATAAAATACATTTGACAAGAAATGTATGCCTACTCATCAACAATGTTTGTTTTATTTCCTTCTTTCAGAATTTCCCCAGTAGACAGGTGTCTCCCAATGAGGATGTAGGAGTGTTGAGTCCCCTACCACAGCACCTCTGTTTCATTCATTAAGCCCAAATCCCATGGACACATTTAGCTAATTGAATATCAGGGTCTGGTCTGCTACTTCTCTTGATGGTGTTGGGAGACACAAGCAAATGAGTTAGTAGGCTTCAATCAGTCTGGAGTGTGTAGTGTGAGGCTCAGCTGTGCCTTTCTCATGATTTAGAAGATGCTTTTCCCTTGCAGATAACTAGACAGAAACAACACGCTTCTAAGGATTCCTTCCTTTCTGAATTGCTTCAAAAATGCAAATTTTACCTTTTAATATATGAAGTGTTTTTTGTTTGTTTTTCTTTTTGTTTGTTTTATTGGCTTTACTAATAGACATGATGATGGTAATGTGATGTCTGGGACTGCTTTGCAATGTCTTGGTATTGATTTTTACGAGTTGCTCCGCAAATGAAAGTCTGAACTTGAATAGAATTGAAATGTTGTGGTGTGACCTTTAAAAAAAAAAAAAGCCATTTTTACTGGAAAACCCACCAATCTGGCTAAATTAAAACAATTTGGCACCAAAGAGTGAGCAAAATTTTATTGCCAGTTTTCACTATCGTCTGATGGCAGTTTCTGTAGCCAAGGGTAGCACAACCAGTTGTTATGTTTAGGTTGAGGCTACATTTTTATACAGGGCCATATTGGCTTGGATTCTTGGTTTTTCCTTGAAACTGCATTTCAGGTTATCTTGGTCTATAGATTTGTTGCATCTAAAAAAATCTGCAGTAATGTACGTTGTAGAAGTCATGAGATGCAGGATACCCCTAATTTTTAAGCTGGTTATTTATTGACAGAATGCAAATTTGTTTGTACAAATCCTGAAAGCTAAAGAAAAATATGCATGGACAAAGATGATTTTTCAGGTTTGTGAGCAGCTGCCACTGATCAGAGTTTGCCTTTAGCAGCAAACTTAGCACTCAGCCTCCTTTAATTTCAAAAGAGCTGCCTAGTTGTAACCATGTTTGGGCAGTAAATCAGCTGAATATAATGAGACTCCACTGTAGTTTTTGCTTCATATGTGAAATGTCACATCAGAGTACCTGCAATTCAGCAATGGATTTTGTTGTCAAACACTCCAGACACTCATTTGCAGATTCTCTGTAATTGATACATGTTGCCCCTTTGGCCTGTGTGTAATCCAGCTCTGTTAGTTTTGTTTGATGTTGAGGCATCATGGTGGGCAGTTTTATGAAAGGCTCCTGTTTGGAGCTGATGCAAGATGTTTCCCAGGCACCTTTTTTGTGACTTGTTCCCACTTTTCCCCCGTCTGCACAGTGTGATTAATGAAACTGCAGGATGGAAGAAACAATGAATTCCCGAGTGACAAGCAAAACTGACCAGCTGTGATCTGCTTCACCGCAGGCAATGCTAGATTGTAAAAAGAGCTTTCATGCTCAATCACGTTCCTTTAATTTTTGTTTTAATTTGGCAGATTTTATCGACAGCAAAATGTCTTTTTTAAAATTAGTTTTGGTTTCTGAGGATATGGTAGACCATGGAGGTTTTGTTTCTCTGCTGTTGCTGTTTTCATACTTTGCAGGGTTGGAGAAAGGAATTGCAAGAATGCAAATGTTTTCCAAGTTCTGTGAGGTAATGTTTCTGTCACAGGGCGGTTTTAGTTTCAACTGCGTTATCACATTCATTTCCTTTTATACAAATCATTTATATTTACAACAATATGTTATCTTTTTAAAAGTACTAAAACTGTTGTTTGATCTATGATAAATTCCTCTCTTATGTCCTGGAGAGAGTTTAATAATTAGCTCTGTATAACCATACATTATCACAGAATCTGAACAGTGGTGGGTTCACTTAAGTAAACCTCCATGTACAACTGTGATATAATTTAATCAAATTTTTTTATGTGCTGGAGGATCAGATCACACGCCTACCAGTGACTGGTTAATTCTTTTAAATGTCTTTTTCCATTAATTTAAGTCCAGACTCTTCTGACTCTATTTTCCACAGCTGCGTAGTCCTGCTGTCAGATGAATGCTGTGGTGTAAGTACTTGAACATAGGTTGTGTTTATATCGGCTTACTTACTCATTGACTTTTATTTAATGGATAAACCCTTTAAACTAAAATATGTAAACTCTATTTGTTTATTAAATACATATTTTAACAAGTGACAAGTATATATTTTTCTTAGATTTGCATTTCATATGGTCAGAATAATGAGTAAACAAAATCACATATTAAATTATATTAGGACAGAATCAAAATACATTATAGAAGCAGTGCTGGGATTCAGATCTTATAAAAAAGACATGTAAGTTCCTTTCTGCAATATCAGACATCTGCTTTTTGGTCTAATCAAAGCTGGACTTTTGCTGTTTTAGTTTGACAATCTTAAAACATGTACTGATTGAGTACATAGGTTTGTCTTGAATGACCTGATGGTGCAAGATCAGATGAACAAAGAGGTTGGCCAAGCACTGCAGACCGTTCTTTCTGCCAGCAGCAGCTTCACAGACACATTTGAGCATTCTGTCATTCTACTGTGGCCCCCATTTGTTCAAGCTTTTTTCAAGAGATTCCTCAATTTTATGTCTAAAGAGAAACGTGTGCAGCGATTCAGAAACCATATATTGATTTTTGCTAAAAACCAAATCAAGGAATGATCTACAAATTAAATAATTTTTTTGTTCAAAGCACTAATTGCATTATTTCAAATGTGACTCTGTATTTTTATTCAAATATATTTAAGATGAATTTGATTGAATCATGTGTGCAAATAAAGTATTTTCATTAAATAGGCTTCTCTTGATTTTATGTAAGGTGAAAAGTGTGATAGAAGTGTCCCCATTTCCCATTTAAGCAGCCTACATTTAACAGCTGAAACTCATCCAAAAATGCCTGACTACTGAGAAGTGTTTTAAGCTGATATGATGCTGTGGATTCTGTTTATTTATTTTTTATTACCTCCTCAGCAGAATTTGATAGGTTCATCACTTCTAAGTAAAAGAACAACAACAAAATGAAATCTCTTTTTAGGCCCTTGCCGTTGTCAGCAAATCGATGATGCTCAACAGACAGGTCTTTGTTGTTGCCAGTTTCTAGAGCCAAGCTTGAACTGAATTGTTGCACCAGTTTAACAATGGTGACTAACGTGCTGCTCCTTAGTCTTAGCCATTTATTTCTGTTTTCTTTTCATATCTTTGCTCCTGGTTGCATTGCTTTATAATTTTAAATAATGGACTCTGCAAAATTAGCTATGATCTGGATCCTTTGCACCATGCCAGTAAAATTAAATCAGTTAACTGAATTAAGTAGTGCTTAAACTTGAACAGACGATGTATTTATTTAAGTTCACTTTGGAAGATACGATGTGAAAGTCTGGAGAGTCTCCATCTGCGATAGAAGCAAAGCATCCAAACCAATCCACATTTGGAGCATGTTTTACTTGTCAGCATCGTTCCTCCGTCCTGTCAGTGCAGAGGCTGCAGCTTGTGTCATTTCCTCTGGGTCTGGGAAAGATGTTTTACTATAGGGACAGGTACGATAAACCACACTGCTCATTTGGGAACATTATGGATGTTGACATTGATTATTCCTGTAAAATTGCAAACTGTGGCTAACTGCAGCAAATATGAAACTCTTAGTTATTATAGAAACAAAATATAACTGAAACAAAACATCAGCAGTTTAAATTTTCAATGACTAGAGATGGGGTTTCTTTGCTCTCATTACCAGAGCAGATTGCCCCGTCGTATTTCTAGCCAGCAACCACTCTACCTCTGACTAATATTATCAATTTAAGATGTTTGATTGAACAATTGGTGGTATAATTGTGTGCTCTCCTTGTTCTTTATAACACAGAAAAGTCAGAACTGATTTTTCAGTCTTATTAGCCTACTTGTGCAACTAATCTGAAACCTTAAGCAACTCTGCTCCAATGAAATCTTGGTCCTTGCTCTCTGTTGGATATTACTGATTCACTGAATGTTTGCATATCATCCAAAACAGTATAATTGTGTTAGTCTGGCTAAAACCCTGCTCTTAAAATGCAGGAGAAGTTCAGTTCAAACACACCTAATTGCTTTGAGCCTGAAACAATCTCGGATGTGGGCTTTGAAATGGTTCTAACAGAACAAGTTGTTAGTTAGAAAGTTACAGCAGGGCAGCGATACTCTCTTGTAAACACATGTAGAAAATGTACAGAGGAGGTAAAGTTGTGCAATTTCTCATTTAACATAGCTAGATCAGTGGTTTTTTTTGTTACATATGAACCAAAGCTTGAAATTTGTGGACAATTTCAAATCTTACTTTTTTGTAAAGTTTTGAAATATGCAACAGTGGAAGATTTTGCATGTTTGTGTGTATATGTTCTCTGCCAATTGCCTTTAAAATTATTCATTTTAGTAGTGGCTGGAAGGCCATTTGGGATATGTTACTGTGAAGGTTTTGGTTTTTCAATTACTTTTTTATGGTTTGTGTTGCCTTTTTTCACAATATTCAGAAGAGACAAATCTGATTTCACTCTGTGTGTTCCCTGGTTAACGTAGATCCTAACATTGACTTGTGTTTTCTAAAGAGGTTCCAAAACAGAAGTATTTAAAGCTTAAAGAGATTAAAGATTGCTTCATTGAGCCTTTTTGTTATCTGCTAAAACTCCTTCAGCCTGTGTGAACCACAGACATGTCTTGTCTTGGTGAAAAGCAATTTTCTTTTAAGTAACTTATTAATTCTATGTGCTTCCTTTGTCTTCATTTGAAAATTACTAACTTTGTGTTTTCACTTAGAAGAGTGTGACCTGGTAGTATTTGTATACGGTGCATTTATTCATCAGACATAGATGGCGTTTTTGAGTTGATCAAACTATGAATTGGCTAGTTCTGGTGACCAGCTTATTTCTCTGTGAAACCTTGATTTTAGCCAGTAATGCTGTTAATCAAGAAGAAAAAGCCCAATCATAACAATTTAAAATAGTTTTGTATGCTATACACCAGTGGTCCCCAACCCTGGTCCACAGGGCCCACTGCCCTGCATATTTTAGGTGTTTCCCTGCTGCTGTACACCTGGGTTAAATGAACAGGTGATTAAGCAGCTTCTGCAGCAATTGCAGGAATACAAATGAGGTAATGGAATCATATAAATCAGCTGTGCTGGAGTCGGGACTCATCAAAACCATGCAGGACAGCGGTCCCTGAGGACCAGGGTTGGGGACCACTGCTATACACCAGTGTGCTTCTTGGTTAGTTCTCCCTTAAAAATGAGATTTTAGCTCTAGGGACTTCCTGGTAAAATAAGGTGGTTGATTTTCTTCTTCTTCTTCTCCTTAATATATTTAAATACAAACCAAATTAAAGGGAATATTGGAGGTAAAGATTGGTCTTTTTCTAATGAACTTTCGTGGGTTCAGTGTCCTGTAGTTATTTTATTCTACAATTTTCATTTACGTATTAACATTATTCATGTTTACATTAATCCTTGTTTTATGTGGCTTGCAATGCTGATTTCCATCCATCAGTTTAAGCGAAGGCCACTTTATGAGTTTTTGTGTGGTGAAGCAAAAGGATATACATTTTACTAGTTATTTTGCTTTAACTGCATCTTCGGATCCATGTTATCTTTGTTTAGATGAGAGTGATTAGTATCTTCTATTGAAAAAAAGGGTAAATGTGCTTTTTGTCTCAAATGTTTCACTGTTTGTTTTTCAGCTGTGAAGATCAGCAGAAACCCTCAGACTGCATTTTCCTCAGCAAAAAGGTAGGAAGCAGCTAATAATGACACATGTTAGATGAGAATGTTACTGGAGCTGGATAAACTTAGAAATGTCACTCCAGATGGTCTACAGGTTTATGGATGCAGAGTTTCTACAGAAGTGTGAAATTTCACATATGCATACCTAAAATAAAGCACTTCCCTGAAAAGTTAGGTCATTAAGATTGCAATAATCATCATGGTTGGCACAAGCTCTATTTACCGATATGTACTGTTAACAGTAATTGCTGTTATCGGTGCTGTCCTAACTTGTAGGAGTGTTGGCCGAGGAAATCATATGACTACTGTGCCGTGTGGTACATGATTCTTCTGGAAAGTCTAATGTGAATATGGCAAGTTTCCAGCTGCTATATGGATATTTACTGTTAAAGGGTTTGGGCTTTTACATTTTGCAAGATGTCTGTGTTTCACAGTTCGGTACATATGACCAAAGTTTTCACAGGCTGGATGATGCGTAAAGTTAGGACATGTTGCCCGTAACCCATCTATTGCTGCACACTGCTATTAAGCTGGCTGAGAAAAGACTACTACACTTGCTTCATGCTTTCAATAATGGAAAAATTCATCAGTTTGAGAGCATTTCTAAACGGGGAAAACAAAAGTAATCATTGGGTGAAAATAAAAGGAGCATCACCCAACACTTTTAATGTAATTTTCCACAGAAAGAGAGTTATGCCGTTAAAAATATGTATGCAATTAAAATTGATTACTGAAACTAAATGGTCTTTAGAAGATGAGTACATTTTATCAGTGCAGATGTGATCTTGTCTGTAAGATACTATAATAATTGTTAAAAACAAATGAAGACCAATGACTTTTCTATTAATTATGAGCATGCTGCTGTTTAGATATCTGTCTGACAACAATGTTGCTTTTCAAGCTGACTCGATGAGCTGATTTTCAGAGGGCAATTAGTTGGAAGCATCTGGTGCCCAGCTTCTCTGTTTCCACGCTCCGCTCCACAAATGACTTTACAGTCGCTCTGTGTTTTAGTTTTGCAGCAATTAATGAGCTTGGATGTTGACTTGCCTCATGCTGCGCTTCAGCAAACAGCTACATCTCAACATAACTGTGCATGCTTGAAGTCCGAAATCGACGTGATATGGCTGCAGGTCAGAAAGTGGTCTTTGCAGAAAAGTTAGAATGTAAATGATGACCTTATACATCTCTTTGTGGACCTGCTATAAAGGGTTAACTTTCTGCTCTTCCACGACTCATGTTAGTTTCCTGTGCATTTAATACTTAATCTTTTGTTTTAAATGGTGAACTGTGTTAGTTCAGTCACAGCTTTCACCAGATGTTCCTTGTCCATCCAGCTGATGGTCAGGTCCAGTTTCTCACATTAATCTAGATAAACTTTTCAGAGTTACTGTCCTTGTATTAGTCCAAGACAGTTAACAGTGGTACATTTTTGTGTCCTTAGTGAGAGTGATGTATTATGACATCATTCAGGGTATAACAGTTTACACCCTCAATTTTTGAAGGTTTCCAGCTTGATGGCTAAGGTGTATTCCTCTGTGGGCGACAACTCAAACTCAGAAGAGGTCTGTTGTTGGGTCACATATTTCAGCTTTGTTGAAAGCTATTTTCAACTTGTAACGGAGCTTTAAAATTTCCAGTAACATGACTAAGGATATACTTGTGTTGAAATACTTCATGGTTGTTTTTTTCATGCAGTTGACGACCGACTTTGCTCATTGTAGTGACTGTACAGGCAAGCTCACGTCCGACTATGACCAGATGTTTTGGAAGTATTGAGTCATTGAGCAGCATCATTTAGCGGCACAACCAGATGTGTAAATCTGAGCAGCGCTGAGCTCAGTTATGACAGAGGTGACGTCACGGTTAGCAGAAACCTGCCTGTTTGTGGAATGTCACCATTTTTTTTAAAGAAAGTTTCCACTGCGCATACAGGATGACATCCAGTATGGTACAAATGTGTCAATATTCCTGAGTGAGACTGTGACGTCGTGTTTATCAGTGGACCCACAGGATGATGAGGTGCCTCATTAGAGGCAGATCTCTGTGGTTTTTACTCGGTCTGGAAAAATGACTGGCCCCTAGCCAAATGCTGCAACTCTTTCATGATTTCACAGCAGTTTTTTTCCTCGACAAGGCATTTACTGGTAAAGCTTTGTCATGACTCCTGATGGGGGATCACTGAAGCATTCGCCACCTGTTTTTGTTCAAGGCAGAATAGCTGTATTTTCTGGAAGGTTGGGAATCAAGCTGGGGTGCGGCTTGATTGGTCCTTTTATTCTGCTATGACTCTAAAGTGTACCTTGATTTTACTGACATTAAAAAAAAAAATTGTATGAAATATAGGTTAAAAGAAAATACTCTGATTCTGTTATTGACCCCCAGTCTTTTGCTGTAAGCTGTCTCTGCGTTATAATATTTTTGTGTGTTTCATTGACTTTATTTACAATTAAGTAAAGGCAATAAATACACCAAGGTTGTGTGTTTTGGGTCTTTTTAATCAGTTTTTATCTTTTTAAATGGATCAAAATGAGACAGACCCAGGCCCATTGTTGTCAAATTTTTACGATACAAGGACAGATCAATTATTCTGCAGAGCACCAAGGCA
>CAEGAG010065368.1:0-10485 GCA_903067065.1 Brachyrhaphis terrabensis
TATTTGACATTGCAATTAAAAGCCCACTGAATGTTTTGATAAAATTTCTGTATCTTCAAAGACTTTACTTTTTGGTGTGAACTGAGAGCAATGAAGGCTACATACATTTATCATAAAAATATGCCTTCTTGTAAATTTACAGCATTTTTGTTTTACAAGGATTTTTGGTGATTTAGTTCCACAACTTTTGAAAATACCAAATTTTCTGCTGTGAGGAATGACAAGGAAGCCGTGCATCACGAACAAGAATTAGTGTAGAAATAAACGGCAGCCTCATGCCTCTCCCTCTCCTGCATCCCTTGAGAAGCTTGGATGGATATTGAGGCCGACAGGAGAGAATAGTCAACAATAACCTCAGTGACATCAAAGGCCCAGACAGTGGTGCCGAGGAAGCCCACAGAGGGGCCAAAATACAAAAATAAAGAGTGCCGAAGCCCACATTTCTCCGCCGAGAACTCCCCCTTCAGTCGCGCTCCTGTTGTAGGTCTTCCTGCTGCCGTGAACTCGTGTTTATGGTGCCATCGCCATGAATAAAGCTTTATCTATGCTGCAAATAATTTTCTGCCACCCATAGGGTTAACACCAGCCTGGGTGATAACAAAGCATCTGATCATAATGAAAAAGATACTGAACTCTTGCATTTTTCTAATTGTGAAAAACCCCACTGCTCACTTTGACTGTCTCGAATGCATTGGAATTGCAAAGCACATTTAAGCTTATAGAAACTAATCTCATAGGAATTTAAAAATGTTTGTAGCATGACTGCAGAATGTAATTTTAACAACAGCTTTTTATTCAGCTCTGCTCACAATGCAAGTTTCCATACTTAACACTTTTGATCAACATGCAGAATTTCCTTAAAGGTCTCGTAGTAATCGAGGATCTAATTTAACATAACATAAAAGTGGTTCCTGTCAAAGAGATGAAACATCAACTCAAAAAAATGAAATCAAACGCAGTGAGAGACATCTTTACTGCATGTTCTTCTGCTGCTCATTTATAATCATCAACACTCTGAAATAATCAAGAACTACATCACTACAACAAACAGTGTTTGCTGTTTAAAATCATAAACTGATGTCTCCCAGGTTCTGACATTGTCTGAAATGTCTTCCTGCATCCATAATAAATGGCTTTCAGCGCTCATGCCATCTGTCCTTAATGAGTCCATTTTCTCTCCGAGCCATTTCCATACTGTATTGTGCATTGCCTTACATGCATTTGCATAATTGTTCAAAGATTTTGCGCCAAAATAGATATCCATGCTGGGAGAGAGTGTGAGAGGATGATGCCGAGAGGAGAACAGAGAAGAGGCAGAGCGAAGATGTTTGTGGAAAATTGTGCGGGGAAAATCCATTTCTTTTTCCTTCTACTCTAAGCCCCACGGTAACCTAATCAGGAGTTGCTTTATCTGCTAATCCACATTTAAACTTTAACCTGTAGGGGGGCTCTTTGTGTTAGTTAATGTAAGCATAAAAGCAGAGGCTGGCCTGAATGACTAATCAGATCCATCACATGTTGTAAGACTAAACAGCTTTTCTAAAGAGGAATCAAAATTAGCGTGACTTCTATCTAAGAGGAATCAGGGCAAACTTAAAATCAGACAATAGACATATAACAAAAAAAAAGGAATGAATCGAGTCAACTTCTTAATCAGCTCAGCTGTCTGAGACCAGACAGAAGCAGGATCATTCTGGGAATGACGGCAATGAAAAAGGGACAAAACGCAACGTGCAGATTGGAAATGAAATGGACTGACAGGCTTGTAACGGGAACAAATGCTGGAAATTTAATAAAAGGTAATTTGAGGGAAAATCGTCAAAGGCCCACAGGACTTGGAATGATAAATGACAGCCATGACAGATGACATATTAGGCTTTTAATATTTCAGTGTATAAAGACAATTAGAAGTTTGAGCTGAAAGGAGGAGCGTAAATGAAATCATCCAACAACAATGGTTAATTCATGGCGCCATTTCCAATGCATCAGCTGCCGGAGATGCCAGCTGAACGGGTGAAACAGGCACTTTAAATCGTGCATTTGTGAAATAAAAACAAACCAGATGTATTTATGGAATAATTTGTTTAATGTCACTCCATCAACATAAACTATGAATATTTATAAAGGTGCAGAAACAGTGCATTTTTTTACTGCGGCATAAGTACTGCTGCTTGGATACTTGAAGTCAATTACCTGTCACAACGGCTCCGTTTTAAATGGTGCGATTCACACAAGACATCAGGAGAATTTGTGTCACTTTTTTTTTTTTTACTTTTGTTGTTGCTTCTTTTCAGGGCGTTAAACATCTGTTGACAGAGTTCACATTCACTCCTCCGGCACCAGCTCTGAAATTTGTTTTCCCTCAGTTGCACGAGTCAAAACACTAAAATACGAGTTGGTGGCACAACAGTCACATATGGAGAACCAGATGTGGTGCGCAAAGTGTTTGTGCTCAAATGGCTCTTTTACTTAATCTGAATGAATTCATCAAATCATCCACGTGTTTTGGTTCAATCTGAAATTAAAATCTGTCATTTTTCATAGGAAAAGTCAGCAACTATATTGCACCACAATTAATGTACATAGCAAGTAGTGTATAATTTCTAGAATAACTTACGAATAGATCACAATATTTATGAAGTTTGAGCACTGCTGGGAGGAGGTATCTCAAGGATTCAAAAGAACATTTAACTGCCAAGAGAAACAAAGCGATTCACAGTAGAAATTTAAGTAGGTATGTGTGAACTTGGGCTTTGGAATGATGAAGAGGGAAATGACATGTAGCCATTTTAAAGATCTATAGAAAGCCTGAAGAACTAATAACTGAGAAAGATTTGATGAAAGACCGAAAGGAATAAGGGACCACTCAAGACTTTTACCCATTACTACATTTGCCACAGAACTGTGGAAAAAAGTGAGTTTGTTTTGGACTCAGCTCAATTTGGTATGCTTTATTTATCAATGTATTTCCTTAAGAGTCAATTTTTGTTCATAAAAACTAGGTTTATGAATACAAATAATAACTACTTTTAGTTAGAGGTAGATCCAGACTAAGAATGAATGTGTTAGTACTCTCCAATGAACTGATTTTTTTCCCCCTCTTTTAATGAAAACTCTAAAGCATTGACAGTGGAGATTTAAAACAGAATTTCACTTTTCCATATATTTGGCGTTCCTTTAAAGCAAAAATAAAAAATGCTTCTTTGGCAGCATTGTTTTTAGTGTGAGGCCATGAAATGTTTTTATTCAAGACAGATTCTTGTCCTTCCCTTTAAACTTCCTTTCCTCCCCCCTGCCTAAAAATAATATGTTTCCTACAGACCCAAGAGTAAGCCTCTGTGGACTTTTTACAGGTTTGATTTGAAAAAAAGTTAAGGCATATTGAGTACGAGTCAAAGAAAAATTGCTATTTTCAGAAAATCAAATATGCATAAACACTAATTCCTGCTCCTTCAAACAGACCCTGTCAACACACGACTGTCTGGATAGTCCCAACAGTCGTGCAGGTAATTGGCTCACGGTATGAGACAGGTTAAAAAGCTGGGGACTGCACTCAAGGTGATAATCATTTTCATTTTAATAAACTTTCCTGCTCCCATGGAATATATGTGTAAAGTCTATTTTTATGGATCACACACACTCGCTGAATGCTAAGTAAGACTGGGCCACTTCAAGATGGAGCTTCATTCTCGCTTCCTCCGAAGATCCAAGCACATGAAAGAGCTCTGAGTCCTCTGCTCCACTTGCTCTGTTATTGTCTTGTTTCTGCCAAACTCCCCGAAGCTCTTCTGAAGGATCTGACTCCATCTAGTGGCTATGCAAGCATTCTTCAGCGTGTGCACTGCTACAAACTAAACTTGCAGCTGTTTGCACGATATTGGAATCAAACTATTTTAAAAATGCATTCCAAATCGGATGGCATGCTTTTGCATTTTTTTCTCTTTTTGTATTTCTTTTTTCTTTTAGCAACCGGATCTACTTTGGCCATGTTTCTGAAGGACCGCTCTGCCAGAGGCTGAGGGGCAATAAAACAAATTTCGAAGCTGAATACTCAGAGCCTAATAATAAAAGAAACCATCTCAGGGGATATGTAATCTTTGCACATCCTCCAAAGCTCTTTATTACCATAATTCCACAATAAAGTTGTCTCTGTCATATTAATATTGCCCACTCTTTCTTTTTTTTTATTCCTTTGAATTCTAATGAAGTTGTCCGGTCCATTTTCATTTAGCAGATTACTGCATGTAAAGAAACAATAAAGAAGGCCGAGGCTTTGCGACTGTAATCACACAATTTACAACCAATCTCTCGACTTGTATGACAGGCCAATTTCCACACTTATTAAGCCATCTGACACACTTCAAATAATCGTATTAGCTTTTTTGCAGGGAAATTAGCCCAATTTCTGCCAGAGATTCATGAATCAATGTAACAGACCTTTGTAAGTAACTGGTGATATCTCTATTGGCGCCCAGCAGCAAGCAGGGGCCATAGCTGTAAGTCAAATCCTGCTCCCTGCTTGGGATTCTTTACGGCACACCTTAACTTTTTTCTAAAGAAGCTGAACTTGGCTTTTAATTTCTTTAAAGGATGTAGTCCTAAATTATGTGAGTGATAAAAGGAGATGTGAAATGCTTTACTGTCATGACGGTAAAAAGCAACTTGAAGGCCTATTCTCTGGCCATGATAGAAGGAGGCCTCTTCATTTGTTGTCCAGTCGCCGTATTTAACACTGTTTTGCCTTAGTGCCACTGGTAAACACGACCAAAGCGGAGAACACAAAACTTAGGGTGCCATAACTCACCACCACGAAATGAGGCCTCTTACTGGGAGTGGCGGAGAGCAGAAATGTGAGGCACTCTGCTCATCGGCCCCCTCCGGTGAGGAATGCACACACAGCCACCGGTTTCTATAAGGAGTTATGCCACATCCTGGTACTTTTATCTTTAACCCCTGACCCCTGGCACATCTGGAAACATAGTTGGGAGTCAGACATGAGGAAGTTTTCTTTTTCTCCGAACTCTGAGCCCTTTTGGAAAGGGACGCTTTTCCACCACCGCGGATATGGCTCTCTTTGTCAAAGCAGAGATATTTAATGGCTGCACCAGCTATGAACTCTTGGAAGCCAGTCGTGTAAGGGAGAGCAGGTCGCCGAGATGGTGAGAAAACACAATTGTTCTTCTTGGCCGGGTTTGTTTCGAGACTTGGAGGCAGATATAAACGTCTCAACTGTTGCTTGATGTCTTTGAAGTCCTACGACGGTTATGTGAACAACGGGCAAAAGCCAGTTAAAACATGCCCATGCTGGATAGTCTGAAACCACACACAGAGAAACGTTTTTTTCTTTATGGGATCAATTGTTTCTAATCAGCTCTTTATTAGGTCTTTTTCTTCTGTTTTTAGTAAAAGCTGGAACACGCTTTCCTTTTGAACGTTGATGGCTTCATGTAGATTAACTTTCTTTGCGCATGGACTAAAACGACACATATGGTATTGTTGTGGAATATAGTCAGCTGGTGGTGACCGAACTGGCTGAGTACGTTTGACCGCATGAGTCAGTATGAAACTTTGCCAAGAATACAAATATATCCTGAGCTTACTTAAAAAGAAAAACTGGAAACTGTTAGCTAATATGCTGGTTATAATTTGTGGTTTTCTACAATTATCACAATAACGATGAAGGAATTTTCAGCCATAGTGAGAGTACAATTGTCCCTCGTTATTTGACTGAGGAATGAACTCACGTTGACACCAGCATTGACATGCCCAAAAGCTGTATGTATACAATATGTATACACTGACAATCTCTTATCCTGTCCTTGGTAGTAAACAAATCTTTGTTGTGTACTTACTAAAATCCAACACCTAAATCTCTTAATACAAACGTTGAATTATTTTGCTTGCGTACAGTGGCTCGTAAATTTATCCACACTCCTGTGAAAATGACAGGTTTCTGTGGTGTAATAAAAACTGGGCCAAATTAAATCCTTTCTAAAATGGTTTTTTGTCCTCCTATAAACTGGTGAACATTCTGTACTGAACTGAAAAACATTCTGCTTAGGGAAAGTATATTTTTTGAAAGTCTATATTAATTTAGGTGCGAGAGTGCTCCACTTTTAAACTAAGACTTTTCCACTGTTTTGCTCAGGTGAACTGCATTTTTTATTCCTCTTTTGGGTCTGAGTTCAGCTATGCAATCTAAATATTGGCTTTAGATTACATAGACATATTAGGTTTAGATTGATATACTTTCCACACATTAAGTTATTTCTATCAATAATTTTGTTTATTCTGAGTTTCACTGTTAATCTGAAACAATAAGACCCCTCTTCATTTTCAGGCACCATCATTTACTGGTATTTGGACCCATTCATAACTGTACCTAACTTTAAAAAAAATAACAGACACTACAGAATTTAATACAGCCACCACGGTGCCTCACTGTGGTGTTCTTTTACTTTTGTGAAACTTTTCAGCTACTCCTGTTCCTTAGGACGTATAGAGGATTGTTTCTTGTTTTGATTTTTATTTATTTTTTTTTTTTTATTGTAATTTTTTTTGTGGAATCACACAGGTACATTGGTCGCTACTGGTGCAGAGTTGGGATTGTCATTAGATTTTTTTTATCACTCCCAGTACTTTGTAGAGACTCCTGTAGCTGCATCAGTGTTTCTTTGGCCTCATGGCCTCCCTCACTGATTTCTTTCTAATCTTTATTCCTTTCCCAGATACTGACAGTTTTTTTTTCACCATTGTCCCATATTGTCTTTTATTATTAATGACTGTCTTCACTGTTCAAAGGCAAATAAATAATGCTGTGGAACTTCTTGTACCCACTTCCTTTTTAAAGCCGTTTTTCAATTAGATCCTTGTGATCACATCACTTCTCTGAAACCTTTGGTTTTGATCAAAAGATACAATGTGGAATGTTCTGGAGAACAGTATTCTGAAGATTATATGAAAACAAAGGTTTTTCAGTGAGTCACCATGGCCGCATATTGTCATATCATAAAAGCCTGCCATTTTGAGAAGATGAGTAGATTTTTAAGAGCCATTGTATATGCAGGTCCTTGATGTTTAGCATCTCTTATCAGCAGACAGTGGGTTGTGTTTTAGTGGAAACAACTTTTGAAATACTTTTGAGACTTGTTGGTGGGGTAATTTTATTATAGATGTGCTGGTGCTTCAGATTCTGGGCTTCAGTTTTGATGTAAGGACACACAGTTCCCATTTTATCCAGATGTTTTTACTACAGCTGTTGTTTTATTCTACATGGTGCTGTTTATTGGAGTAGAGCATTAAAGCATTGGCATTTCCGCCTCCAACATTGAGACTCATAAAAAAAATTGTTGAGGTTTCTGGCCTTTTTATTTGGAACTGTCTAATCATTCAAAACTTTGAAAAACAGCAGTCTAAGAATTGTATTAAACTCTCCCTTTACTTGTAAAATAAATAAATGTATTTAATGAGATACGAAAAGTATATAAATGTCTCTTGGCTCCATGCACAGTTGAAGTTTGTCACCCTAAAGCATTCACTGTCACATTGCTCACAAACAGAACCATATTTTCTTTTTAACTGACTTTTACATTGCATCTTAGCTGTGTGTAAAATGCATAATGTAGGATCCTAACAATCCCAAATAATATAAAATATATGTTAAGTGTGGCATGTTAACCAAGCTTGTTATAATCTAAAAAAAGATCTTTAGAAGTCAACGGTTGACTAAATTTCACAGAAATTTAGTTTGCTGTCAAAAAATAAAGGCGATTTTTTAAACATCTGTGATTCTTGCTGAGTGAAGCTGCACAGCGAAAACCATTTCACACATCTTATATCTCAGTGGTGTCCTGGTTTACAGCATTAGGGTTCAAGTTTTCCCTGTGTGTTCTACCTCGTTAACTCTTGCTCCATGATAATATGAAAATACATTTTCAGTGTGTTTCAGTATCTCAATCGTTTCCTTTGGTTTCACAGAGCGAAAGTTACCAAATCTAAGTGGTTGCAGGCATCTATTTCCTCTAACAGGAGTACTTGCTAATCAAACAGAAACAAATGACACATTATCGGAGTTATTATGGGAAGCAATTATGAGGCCTTTGATTGTTCACTAGCATATGAAAAACAAATCATGCTCTGTACTAAGACATCTCTTGTTCTGCAGATAAACACATAACAAGGCAAGAAAACATGGAGAGGGGGGAAAAAAAAGTGTTATATCAATGAGGGAAGATCTGCCATAATCAAGCGGGCCAGACAAGAAATCTAGTAGAGTGTCTGGGTGGCAACAGATTAGAAGAGGTCACGTCATGCTAATGAGAGTCATTACCAACACATGATAGCCAAATAAACTAATTGCCAGATTATTTACGAGACAGTGTGTCCTAAATCAAAAGGTTAATTACATCTGAGACGAAGTCCTTCGCTGAAAACTGACCTTTTGGACTGTTCTTTTTTTACCCCTGTTTCTGTTTTTCTACCACTGTTTTGCACAAAAGACAAAAAGGCAACATCTAGATAGAGCTGGCTGCTTGTTTATTGATAAGCTTCAGGCACAGACCCTTGCCTGTTTCTTTTGTTGTTGTTTTTTTTGTTTTGTTATTTTTCCCATAAAGACCCAGGCTGCATAATTACCAAACATCATCAGACAAGACGTGGTGCCACCGAGGACATTATGTTTCCTGAAGTTTCTGCGCCCTGAAGCCTTCCCGCAGCCTCTAAAGAATGTTTGCTCTTCTTGAAATTAGATGGGTTTAATTGCTGTGGAACAGCAGCAAAAAAAAAAAAGCCTCCCCCCCCTTAATATGCACACACAAGCACTCTCATACATAAAAAGTCTAAAATCAGGCCGACTAATTATGCTAATAGCCAATTGTTCAGCCGTGGTGATGTGTTTACTGAGCGAGTTGATGTGTTTCCTTTTGCTTCGTCATAAGGCGGCCTGTCTACGGGTCCTCTGTGAGATCGCTGCACCTGAAGGCAAGAGGACTGCGCCCTCATCCATCCTGCCTAACCCATTACCCTTGGACAGGGAAGAAGATAAATATTGTTGCAGATGCCTAACTCTCCACAAATGAGATTTTTCAAGCCAGATTTATCAAGCCTTGGCGGGGTGTTTAAGGCTCCAAAACTTGGCCCTCGGCATGATAAAATGGCAGCACATGTTTCTGAATCACCCACCACCGTGTTATTGCCAAAGGGTTATGATGATACTGTCAAGTTTTCTTTTTTTTTTTTTTTTGTTGTTGTTGTGCTCTTCTGCATCTTAGCCACCAAAGCTTTCATGATATATTTTCTGGGTACCTGTGATTTTGAAAAGTTGGTGATCAGTCAGTTTAAGGAAAGTGCAATTTTTTCTTTCTTTACATGTTGCTATATTTCAGCTTAATGCCAAATAGTTTTTCCCAGAGAACAGAAATTGTTTCTATCTTACTATACTTTTTAAAATGTTATTTACCTTGTATGCATGGTTGAATCCAGATAGCTACACACACTTTATAAAAATTAAAAAAAAAATCTTATTCTTACTAACATTTCTAAAACTTCTCCGGTTTTAGATTAGTTTTAGTATCACGATTGTTTTGTATGAATTCCAAAATAATCAGAAGTAGTTTTTTTTTTTTTAGAGATTTTTCTCAAACTTTCTTTAAATTCAAAACTGAACAATTTGAATTGAGAACAGAGCTTTTTGATGGCCACACCAAAACACTGACTTTGTTCTCCTTCAACCACTTTTCAACCACTTTGACTCTATGCACAGGGTCATTGTCCATTTGGAAAGACCCAAGCCCAATCTTTAATTTTCTCTCTGATCTTGATTGATTTTGCTTCAATAATTTCATACAATGTTTTTTTTTTCCCCTCATTATGTCACCGGTTTTATGAACTACATCAGTCCCTGATGCAGCAAAACACCAGTGCAACATGATGCTCACCCTCCTGTACTGTCAGGGATTCAAGTTCTTCTACCAGATATAACAATAGTCATTATTGACAAACTCTTTAATCAAGCCACAGCAAGTGTCTGTAAATATAAAGTCTTTTTTTCCCCCTAGAATCTTTTTGCAAGCAGTAATCTGGCTTTTTATCTGGTTTGAAGGAAAGCCTTCTTGTACTCTGAGTGGCTGTTCAGTTCATGTCAGTCAGGTTGCACATTTAACACCAAAACACATTAATATCTGAGAGACACAATCCATCATTTACCTGAAAAGTAGGCAAGCTAGACTTTATCTTGTAATTTATTCTTGCATATCACTGTTTTGCCCAAACATGCACTCTCAGGTCTGATTCCATAAAACTCCATAAATATGAGTTAATGTACCAACACTATAGAAAGCCATGACATTATTATTTGTGTTGTGTGAAATTATTTAGCTACAGTAAATTTAAAGGTTCTGGTTAAGCTGAACTGTATAAATCACTTCTAATTTTTGCAACTGCATGATGAAAATTGTCTCATTTTGATCTCAGCCTCTTGTGCTCCAC
>CAEGAG010065398.1:0-15528 GCA_903067065.1 Brachyrhaphis terrabensis
AAACAGCCCAACACATCGCCGGTGCACCGCTTCCTGCCATCAAAGACATCTACAGGAAGCGGTGTCTGAAAAGGGCCGGGAAAATCACCAAGGACATCAATCACCCGGCACATACACTTTTTTCCCTCCTGCCCTCTGGGAGGCGTTACAGAATCCTACGGACCAGAACCACCAGGCACCGGAACAGCTTCTTTCCTACAGCTGTCACGCTCCTGAACGCCTCCTGACACAAATCACAACACATGGACTGTTCTCACACACACGGACTGTTTTAGCTCCACGCCATTATTGATACTTGGTTCACCTGTAAATAAACATCTATATCATGCGTAGCACTTCTGGATAGATGCAAATTGCATTTCGTTGCTTGTACTTGTGGCAGTGCAATGACAATAAAGTTGAATTCTTTTCTATTCCATAAGAACCAGCTTTATTCACCAAGTTTCTTCACATTAATAAACTATTTGAGTCTTACTAAAGACATTTGAACTACAAATATTTTTAAAAAGCAAAATAAAGCTCTTCATTTCTTGCACTGATCCAGAGTTTTTCCAGAAGATGAGGTTAAATTAGTGCAAATATGCTTGGTGTTTATCTGACTGTTGGGTGTGGATCAGAAAAACTGAAGTTCACAAACATCATAAATATCATCTACTGAAAAAATTACACTGAGCTGTGACGAATAATAATATGTAGGTTTTGTTTTTAGAACATTATTTCTACTTCAGAAATAATCCTATTAATTTTAAACACTTCGAGTGATCCATTAATTGTTATTTAACGTGTAGCTAACCCTCCAGAGACAGCAAAGGCCTCTGCAAAGTGGGAGGAGTCAATATACACAATGGGCGGAGCCAATCAACACATGGGGCAGAGCCAATACACATGGGCGGAGCCAATAGATACAGGAGGCTCCTGTATCCAGGTGAGGGGATGAGTTAACCCTAACCCACTTTCTGAACATCAAGCCATGCCGTTAACCAATAGGAAAACTGAACTGCAGTAGCCACTGTTCAACCCAAAGAGGGCAGCACTGAGACGGTTTAAGGCAAAATATCGCAGAATTCCAGGAAGTTGATCTACGCTGTTGAAGTCTGTTAAAATGCCAATAAATATTTCACAAAAAAGAACAATAAAATAAAAATCACAGAATTCAACTAATTTATATGAAAATGACACAATTTGTGCAGAAGCACCATTAAAATTTGGTGACATAGTGGAATTACAGTTTACAGTCAGAAAATAACTAATTACCGGGAAACATTCAAAAGCTCTTCTTAAAATAAAAACTTTATAATTTAAAGGAAAATGTCAATTTAAAAATCTAAAATTCAGAATCGCAAGAAAAAAATGTATATCAGTTTGAGGTGAAGCTGTGGAATGATTTAAGTATAAAACTTTAAACCATAAAAACAGTTCATCACTGCATGTCAATATGAGAAATAATTACTGTTATTACGGCTATTATCGATGTTATTACTATTTATTATTTAAATACTACCATGCTATGGTGTATTGATTCAGAAAAAAGTAACATTTGAAAGTTATGCTTGCTCATAATGACAAGCCATTATGGCTGCACTGTACTGGTTATAGACACAGTAAATATTGAAAGTTAAAACCAAGTTAACAGTAATTTATTAGATGATACTGCAGCTGTAAGAGGAGTGTGAATGTGTAAATATAGTTTACTATTGTTCATTTTAAATGCATCTTCTTAGTACACAACTTTTATTCTTTTAATACACTACTTTCAATAAAGTCAAACTCAACAATTTATACAGTTTATCTGCAAATATAAGGATGATTTGGGGTTTAGTTACTCTAAAGAAATACCAAAAGTATATCAGGCCCATACGCTAAGAGACCACTTTAGATAAAAGAAACACTGTTGGTTTTTCATATAAAATCCTATTGAAAACAGTGAAGCTTGTGACTTAATATACTTGACAAATTTTGAGTTTATAAATTATATAAAATCTATTTTTTTTTTTTAAATCACAAGAAAATCAAACTGAAGGTTATTTGAAATGTAATTATTGCTGCAAAAAGTAAAGGAACAGTCAAACAATGTTTGCAGATTAGCAGGATGCATGGAAATAATTCAGTTTGCATAAAGCTGCTTTTAAGCTTTTTAGTGGTGATAATAAAACTGGACAATAAATGGAGGATAGAGAGTTGATACAACAATCCAGCAACCATCAAACCAGATGATGTCTGCTGATGTCCATCCGCTGTCGGGTGCTGCAGTAACCGCATCACTTCACTCATCACGCTGCCACTTACGCCCTCTGGTGTTCGTTAAGAAAAGGCCATACACTTATGGCATTTCCTCAAAACAAAAACAAACAAAAAGAAGATTAGAGAGTTTTTCTTTCTCTAAAAATGATTTATTAGTCAGGGAAGATAACAAACGTGATCCTAACTGAAATTTTAAAAATTATTTACCACAAGAAAAAGACGAGCAGCTGGAGGTAGAAAAGAAAATGAAAGGATGTAAATTAACTTAAAGTACAACGACTACCATGCACCACCTGGTTAAAACGAGAATAAATACATTTAAAAGAAAATACTGAGTTAACAGGAGCTTTCTGTGTAACAAAACGAAGAATCAGTGATCCCAACATGACATTATGTGAAAGACCAAGGCACTCGACTTTTACTGCGGCTTCCAGAACAGAACCGCTCCAAACATGTTCAGGTACTGATCAACAGCACCGAGCTGTCGCCGTCTTTAGATCTGCAGATACTCTACTTTATTACGCGTTAATCTGAATGTTCAGCTGGAAAAGGAGAAATCTAAAGAGTAAACAAAGCACACAGCTAAAAACACAAATGTAACAGGACTAAAAGCAACTTTCATGACAGGAAGTGAGACGGATAAAAGCCAGCGTGAAGTTTCTTTAGAAAACTGAGAGGTCCCGGCGTTTCTCATGTCAGGCAGCATAAGATCCGGCGCTTCCTGGTTTTCCGGTTAGGCCTTCTCCAGGTTCTGGTAATACTCCTTAAGAACGGCCCAGGCCGTCAGGGCCATGAAGCCGTCGGGGGGGTTCTCCCCTTCGCGCGCCATCCTCCGCATGCGCGTGCCAGAGATGAAATCATAATCCTGATGGCTGCAGGACAGAAAGACACCGAAGCAGAGGGAACGAGTTAGGAGACGTGACTCAGAAAGAGTTTGACTGTTTTAATAGAAATCGTTTTATTTTATTACAAACATCAGGGTTTCCTGACTGTGGCGCTTCCCAACGGAAAAATAAAATCCACCACTGCTTCAGAATGAAGTTTGTTGTTTTATATGCACGTTAAAACAATGCTATGCATGAAAAATTAGCCACAACAACAACTTGATCAATTGTCTCTGAAGTTATTGAGACAACCAATTAAGTTTTTGAGATCACTTCCGATATATAATAATAATAATAATAATAATAATAATGATAGCATAATAATGCAAGAACACCCTCAAAGATCAAACGTGAAATTCTGATGATCATTTAACACTGGAGCTGAAACATTTAAAATCTAAAAATAAACAACAGAAACAGCAAATTAAATAAATTATGAATTCTCTGTAAACAAAACTGTCCTTTAAAATAAACTAGCAGAGACCAAAACACCAGACTAAAGACTTTTATCATATAGTTTTTGGAAGAACAAGAGAAAAGAAAATTTGACATTAAATTTAGCTTTTCTGTCATGTGAAAGAAGAAACTAGATTAAACTATGAAAAAAAGCGAAGCAGGATTACTATAATTCTGATCAACTGTTGGATTAGGATTAATGTCCCGACTTTGCATCAAGGAAAACTCAACTAATCACCTAATCAACCTGAATCTTCGTCTGTGAATGCAGCTACGCTCACGCAGCCTTCATCACACCGAGAGGAAAAGAAAACAAACGGCGTGACTGGAGCTAAAAATCATTTGCGTTGCGCAGATACAGACTTTAATCAGCGGCAGGTCTGTGTGATTCTGAGCAACATCAAAGCTTAAAACATTTTAGCTCTGAGGAAAAGAAAACAACGGGTGTTATTTTTGGCTCAGCGTTTCCCAGAGACAAAAGCACCGAGAGAACAGGAGCCTTTCTATAAACGCACAACGAATTTACAGAATATAATTTCTGTTTAGACTGCTTGGCCTAATTGGGCTAAATGGGACTAAACGTCCAAATAGCTTCTAAATTAACCCTGAGTGAGTACTTCCTGTTTCCCATTACCATGACAACCAAATCGAAGAGTCGGATCTAGCTGGGCGTAAGCTTACTTCTTGGGCTCGTAGAAGTCCATGGCTCCTTTGACCTTGTTGTACGCAGCGACCTTGAAGGGGACGATCTCCAGGGAGACGAGGCCCGGCGCCATGGTGAGGACCTTGGCGCCGTGGCTCGGCTCGTACAGGTCCTTCCCCGTGGCCGGGTGGGGCATGCCTGCGGGGTCGCGACCCACAATGTAGAAGTTGGCGCCGGCGACCATACGGGCTCGACAATGCCACTGCACCTGAGGGAACGAGGAACGTCGGTTTACAAACTGTTCTCAGAACGGTTTGTTTCCAGCTGCAAGAAATAAATATCACCACAAGGCGATGTGGTGAACAACAAAAGTCTTCATGATTTTGTTAAGTCTCTTTAAATGAAATAACTTTATGGGAGCAACAAAAATGAAACAAATGTAAAGAAGCGGCATTGCATAATGACAGGTAACTGGCTCAAAGGTATAAGTTGTGTATTTTTAATGAATGTATTTAGTGAAAAAACAAATGAAAGCAGTTGAACACAAAGACATTTTTGCTACTCTGAGCAGTACGAGGTTTTCTGGCACAGACAATTTGAAGCTTTTTTCCATAAAAAGCCTCCAGGAGAGCTGAGTGTTTGCTCTCATTTTGGAGTTTCTGCTGTTAAAAAGGATCTTAAAACCTGCAGCAGGTGTCTGGATAAAAAAATAAAATAGTTGAAAACTTCAATATGAAGCTGCTACTTTAATAAATGTTTTTTGTTTGATTCAGATTTCAGCTTAAAGTAGAATGTTTCAGCCATAAACCCACAAAGAGTCTCTGAGTGCCGGCTATTCACAAGCAGCAACAAAATGGAGCTGGAAGATGTTAAAAACGGGAGAAGAGACACTAATAATCCAGCAGGGAGTAGATTAAAAGTCTGGAAGGATTTTAAACCGTTTTTTGAAGAACAACAAGACGTGTGTTGGCTTCACTGAGTGCAGGAAATGTGACACAGAATAGACTTATGAATCATGTCGTGCCTGATCTAAACTCTAAACTTATACATTTCTGAAACAATTAAGTAATTGACTCCTCAAATAATTGTCCACTAATTTAGTGACTGATTAATCGTTAACTGGAGACCCAAAAAAGGTCATTTGCTTAAAAAAACAACAACTTAAGAGCAGTAATTAAGCCAAAACATGTCACTTGGTTAAAATTCTGCACCATCTGTTGTTATCCAATTATTAACTGGTCAAATGAAAAAATAATCCCCAGATCAGCGCTGCGCTGCGCTGCGCTGATGTTCAGTCGAGCAGAAAGGTCTGAGCTTTTCTCATGTTGAAGCATTTTTTGATGCAGATGCTTCGTTTGCTACAAATGGTCAAACTTTCACTAAAGGAATGCTGTTATTTCATTTTAGGAGATAAAATATGTGTATGTTTTTCAAAAACAAATTGAATTATTTGTTTAGTTTCATCTTTAATGCTGCATAAAAAGACTTAAGTGGTCAAACAAAAAATCCGCAGTAAACAGAGGCAGATGAAGATAAAACAGCCACTTTCAACCCACCTTGAAGTGTTTTATGAAAGAGGCTCCTGTTTGCTTCAGGGCCATCCAGTAAATATGAAAACCAGAGAAGAAATAATCTCACTTTCAATGGCTAAACGTTTACGTTAGGCTTGCACCTGGCCCTAAAAGAAAAAATAAAACCTTTTATGGCTCCAAACTAATTTAACTGAATCCCTGGTGTCCAACAGTCCTCAGTCTGTTCCCAATGATCGGCTGCTTCCTCGTCATAAGAAGTGAATGAATGAAAAGTTTCCAGCGGCTGAGCAGAGCGACTCGGCCCAGCTGTTGGTTCCCTTTCCTGTCCGGTCAGCCGGGATGAGACGGCCTCCTACGCCGACGCAACGCTCATCATTCAGCGCGGCAGCGAGTTTTTTTTATCTGCCACGTCAGCGTTTAACGAAACCTCAGCGCCGCCTTGATCTGCGTTACCTCAGTCGGTCCCGCGTACATCATGGGAGACGGGAAAATGGCAACGATGGTGGAGTCCGGATCCAGCACGCGCTCCTCCAGCACGGCGGCGTGCTGCTTCATCCGCCACGGCAGCGGCACGTCGTCGTCTTTGGTCCAGCCTCCCAGCGGGTGGAGCAGCAGGACGGGCCGGCGGTAGCCGCGCTCCACCAGCCGCTTCTGGGTGTCCTGCATGAGCAGGGCGTGGCCGTTATGGACCGGGTTCCGGAGCTGGAAGGCGAACACCGCGTCTGCACATGGAGGAGGAGAGGACTGGTTTGGTGGAAGGAAACCAGAACCAGGAAGTGGAGCTGGCAGCAGAAGACGGGACGGCTACCTGCGTTCATTTCTTTAAACTTCTGTTTGAGCTCGTTGGGCGTCAGCCGGTACTGGTCCAGACCGTCGTTCCAGTAGATCCGGTCCAGAACCTGCAGGTCTCCGCCAACCAGCCAGTCGCCACTTTCCATCACCATCTGGAAAAACGACAGATCAATCACCACAATCAGGTCTCAATCAGGGCTAAACAATCAATCGGATTTATTGTGATTAATCAATTAATAAAATCAACTAATTTAGTTATTACAAATAACTGTTACCTGTAGTTAAAAAATGCAATTTGTAGAAAGAACACAGAGCAGAAACTAAACCAAAACCATAGAAAAAACATAAACATTTTCCATTTCAGATAGAAAAAAACCTTTGTAAAGATCTTCCACAGTTTCAGCTTCAACTGGTTCAAAATCCGTAAAAAATCAAACTACGACTAAGCGCCTTTTCTATCCAATTATTAATTGTTTAATCCAAACATAATACCACAAAGCAGAAAGTCCTGAGCTTTTCACATGTTTGTTATGTTAGATGCATCCTTTGCTGCAAATGATCAAGCGTTTACTAAATGATCATTTTTAAGGATAAAACATTTATTTTCTTATTTAAAATATTTTATTTGACTATTTGCATTTTTACTGTAATTCTAATATTGTATAAAAAGGTTTAAGTGGTTAAATGAAAAATCTGCAAAATGTGTCAATTTTTTAATAACTGCCTTTTTGCAGCATAAATTTTGTCTTTTCAAAGTTGATGGATAAGTTTAAAGAAGCCTTCTTTTCCTAAAATTAAGCAACAAAAATTAATAATGTGTTTAGCTTCTCTTTAATAAAATGTTCAAAACATTTTCACCACATTTCCCACACTGGTTCAGGTCAAAGATAAAATCTGCTGTTTACCACAATTAAGTGACAAACGTTCTCATGTTTGCTAGAGAAAGAAACTTTTTCCCCAGGAGGAAAATCAAACAATGATCCAAATCGCTCAGGCTGATTCTGTTTCAGGCGATATCTCTGGCCTCCCTCCTGCGGTCCTTAGGAGACCCCAGCTAAAGTTACTGCATGAAACTGATGAATCTGAACTTTAAAAAAAAGGGGAAAAAAACCATTTGTGTCACTTATTCCATTAACATGTAATTCATCATTTAAACAGCCTTTGATATTCATATTTCAAAAACAAAACAAAAGAACGGCCTGGCTGCAGTTTCTGCTTTAAAGTGGGTTTAAATCAGAATGCTGTCAGCAGCAGAGGCGTCGCCACCATTTGATCAAAAGGAAAGATCGTGTGAGAAATTTACATTTTTCCGCTCCACACACTAACTGATCCAATTTGTCCAGAAGTGGCTTGAAAAACTCGACCCATATGTGGAGAAGAGGCTCACATGAACCATGACTGAACGTCACACAGCACAGACCGACCCGGCCCGACCAGCACACCGTGGCTCCCTGTGGGGGGGGAGGGGGAGGGGGGCTCTGCCTGACGGACAGGTAAACAGGAAAAGGTGGATTAACTGCGTCTGAATGGAGCGGCTCGTTTGCAGCTGACAGCAGACAGAAACAATGCGGCGCAGCCGTCGCAGTAAAGGGCGCCGCTGACAGACGGACTCCGGTGCAGACAGAGAGACGTATGGTCATGTAAACACACACAGTTTAACGAGGGAGGCCTTAATCAGAGCAGGCTGAACACACACACACACACGTGTCAGGTTAGACGTGTGTGGCGACAGCGTTGAGGCTTCAGGTGTCGACAGCGGAGAGTCGTGGTCTCAATTTAGGACACGTGTAGCCGCCGCCGCTCCATCATTCAACACATGAGCCACATTTCACCATGGCGACGGTGGGAATAAGATGAAAGTTAAGGTGTTGAAATATTGGGCGGTTTTTCTGGGGCTCTGGCTCAAACATCAAAAGCCAACCAGTCAGTTACTGGAAGTAAAGTCACTGCAAACCAGTAAACAACGGCTCACAACTGAAATGAATAAACAAAACAAAGCAATTTCAAGAGGAAGAATTAACTTTTAACATTTTATAGGAACCTGTTAAAATAGGTCCATGGGATACACAAACATTATTAAATTTTTTGCACAAAATCTTTCTTTCTCAAAATCTTTTGCATATTATGTCACCTATAATGATGTAAGAAATATAAGAAAAGCTTTTATATTGTTTTTTTTTTATCCGTCAGAGGTAGCTGTATAATTTTCAAATCAGTGAAATAAACTAAATCTGCCGGCGGTGTGAATACTTAACTGCATTTTTACAGCGATCTGTTTTCAACTACAGAATCTGCTAAACCCAGACAGAAAGGACCGAATGACGGACGGCTGGCTGGATGAAATTTAAAAGAAAAAAGAAGACTTTCTAAAAAAATTTCTTCACATTTAGGGCTATACCTGAAGATAAGAGTTTGGACTGTTTCCACCTGCATCCTGTTCATCTCTAAACAAAAACCTGAATCTTCTCTGAAAGTTGACGGCTGCTGCTTTAGCATCACATGCGGCATAAATCCTTTGGATTCTGTCAAACCGCAAAACATTCAGCAGCCCAAAGTGGTGGAATAAGTTCTGTGTTTCTGTTCACGAAGTAGGTGTCAGAAAAACTTGTGCAAGAAAACAGCTGGATAAAAACAAAAACAACAGAAGAATTTGGAGAGAAGTGGAAACTACATTCCCAAACATTTTTTATTTTTTGGTTTTTAGGGTGGAGAACATCAGATTCCAGATTTAACACCTGCAGAAGACGGGTGGATCAAAACGAAGTTCTTAAGTGATGAGAAAAGCTCCATTTCTCCAGATGTTCAGTTTTTCCAACAGCGAAGAGAGCATAGCGTTCTGACTCTTCAGGAGTTAAAGGGCAGGTTAAGTACGCAGTACGTTACTGATCCACCCAGAGCTAAAAAAATAAAGTATCCATTTGTGTGAATTAAGTGATTCTAAACATTAAAATGCAGAAATTAATGATCTGTGTATTTTTAAAGTAGAATACAACCACTCATTTCATTAATGAATGAAGTGGATGGAGACCGACTGGTTAAGATGGTGGACTGATCTTTTTATAATATACAAATCCAGGAACTCAAGAAACCGATGAATTCTTTATAATGCATCGATTTACGGCTCTTATTTCACAGACATCTCGGTCAGCGTGTGAACAGGCTTTCATCCGGAGTGATTCCAGTTCTGCTGGCATGTAAACGTCTGAAGGCCGTCAGCAGCAGAGGCGTAGTGTGACGAGATCAATAAACATTTGGCTCCTCCACTGAAAGTTTTGGGATTTCACTCACAATTTGTTTCTGACACGCTAATGAATCCAGGCTGTCCACAACCGTCAGTACAAACAGCATCAAAAATGTCATATTTACTCACTGCATCATAATGTTGGTTTTACTTATCTAGTGTTTACTTTATACTTCTGTATAAAATATCAATTTACTTGTTTGCTTTCTTGCTCTAAGAACCATTTTGCATTTATTAATTACATTGATTTGATCATCATGTAATTTATATTTCTAGACAAAGTGGTTTAGATTTAGAATAATGAACATGTCGGTGGTTGAAGTGGAAGCTGACACACAACACTTCATGGTATGAGAAAAGGTTTATGGGCTGTTTTCCCATCATGAGGTGAGATTTGGTTCCAGAAGATAAAAATGTTTTGTTTTAGGGTTTTTCCAGAGCTGAAACAATCACCGGCCAACTTACGTGTTAACATGTGAAGAAGGATAAATAGTGAGAGAATCAGTGGGTTGTTTAGGAGTTTGCTGACTTGCGTGTTGTAGCTCGTCATCTTCTCCTTAATCAAGTAGAGCCTTGAAACAAACATTTCAGAGTACGCCTCTGATTTGATTCTGCCTTGAATGTTTCCTTAATAGTGATTTTCAGAGGTGGACAGAGTATCCACAAGATGTACCCAGTAAGATGAGCATTGCTTCAACATTTTTACTCAAGTAAAAAGTAGCCATCTAAGAAATTACTCAAATAAGAGCAAAAGAGTATTTTTAGAGTACCTGATCAAATTATCACTCATTTAATATTTAAAAATTACATCAGACGGAACAAAATGTAAAGTGGAAATTTGTGTACTTTAAAGACAAAATGACAATAATCCAAATAAGTAACACAAAATAACAAAATCAGGCAAAAGAAACATTTTCGCAAATCAGTTTCTTTCAATTAAAAAACTTAAACTTTAAGGAAAACTGCAGGTGTGCGTCTGCGTCTGGTGAGTTTTTGGTTAAAACATGTTTGTCTTTCATTCACTGGGTAGAAAATCCAGAAGTTTTGCTCAAGAAAGAATAGCAACACTTCATAATGAAAATACTCAAGTAAACGTAATTCAGTAAATGTAACTAGTTACTACCAGCTCTGGTAATTTCCTGGCAGTCCGTAAACAAGCCGGATCTCGTTCTGCTGACGTACAGAAGCGGCTCTGCGGAGCGACGCTCACCTTGATGTACGGATGGTCTTTGCAGGTGGTGCCCCACTGCCGGGCGCAGCGCTCCTCCTTCCGGTGCTGGTAAAACTCCGGGTTACGGAGGATGGCGACGCGTCGGCCGTTATAGACCAGCGCCATGGCCGTCGCGCCGTCCAGACGCTCCTTATCCGCCGAGGACACCGGCAGCACAATGGGCACCGACAGGTTAATCACGCCACCTAGTGGAGGAGAAGGACATTAAAATTAGATACAGGACAAAGCCTAACTAATGAATAAGTTTTAGTTTGCGTAGCAGAGGTGGGAATCTGTTACCATCTCATGATTTGATTAATGACGACTTTGCAATCCAGAAGAACAGCCTTTGGAGTTATTTAACGAAGAATCATAAAAATGCACATAACCTCTGACCACGTCATATAAAAACGTTCAGTATTCACGTCGCCCGCAGAAACAAAAAACAGAAACTAGTTGAAGGGAAATATGTAAATATCAACGTTGCTGTCCGAGCGCATTTCTGCAAAAAACACGGGAACAAACTTCTGACCGATCACGGCGTACCTTGGCTCCGCCCATTTGCATTGTTCCTGAAGTTTTCAATCTCCATTTTGCGAAGCGAACTGGGTCCTCCCGGGTATTCGGTGCCGTCAACAAAGTCGGCGCCGGTTAAATTTCTCTCTCATTTTTGTAGTTTCCTCTGTTTTGGTGCTTTCAGCGCACGTTCCAGCACCGGCTGTGTGGCGACGTCAGAACTCCCACATAGTTATAAAAGCGGATTTATTATTTTAATAAATTTGGGACATTTATTTATTTATCCCCGCCCCCCACCTGGGGGCTTTTTTTCGCGGGCTCTAGTGTCCCTTATGTAACAGTGGGCTGACAGGAAGGGGGTAAGGAGAGGGGGGAAGACATGCACGCCCATAAATTTGGGACATTTTAAATCGATTCTAAATCACAATAAATGAAAATCGATTTTTTTGGCACACCCCCAATTCACAACATTTTAGTGATCAACAGAGGTTTTTGTGGGTGATTGCTTCCAGCTGAGACGCCCATCAATCTATTATTTGAATGCATTTAACTTGTGCACATAAGAGATTCTGCATAATGTGTAGTTTGTGGTGCTGATCTCAGAAACAAATGGATGAAATCATATTCTAAGTTGGATCCTTGAACCAAACAGCTCTTATGGACTGAAAGGACAGAGTGCTTTTCATTTTGTTGAAGTTTTTCTTCTGGATCCCACTAACAGAAGTTCTGCATTCAATCCTTGGTTGGCAAACACCTGTTCACCATTTGCCAGGCAAATATGAGCAGATCTTAAACTTTCTTCATTTTAAGAACCAATGTTCCAGTCGATTTCTTCGCCCTCGAACTCGGAAATCTCAACTTCCGAGTTCAAATTGAAAGCAGCAACATTCCCCAAACTGCCTCTGGGAGTTATTCTTTTATCGAAAAACCTTTTACTTTGAAGGAAAAAAACATCATGAATTACTGAAACTCAACCTTCACTAGACAATTACTTTCATTTTCAGCCTCATTGAAAATGTAGTAATTTCAACCAAAAGCTAAAGAATCTTATTGTTAAATCAGTTTTGTAAAGTTTTTGGTTTATTTCTTTACGGCCAAACGGTTTGTTTCAGAGATCCACCTGGTTTTCTGCCTAAAGCAGAACTAGAGTTTAACACGGAAAATTAGTTTTTCTATGGAATACAGAATGTTGTACTAATAAAAGAAATTTATTTTCTACTAAATTTGAAACTTTCAGAATTAAAAAAAAAACTCTGAAAGTAGGATGTCTGAATAGAGCTGTTTTTCTTATTTATACATGAATAAATGTCATGTATAAAATTTATTCTGTACAGTTCATACAGAGTAAAAAACTTTTAAATTTGATTTCACTCGAGGAAATAATTCATCGAAAAAATAACGTTGATAATTAAATTTTTTTTATTTAAATCATTTACATTCAGTAAAACAAGTTTGAATTATTTATTCATCAAGTCCACATTTCTGAATTAATTATTTTTTTGATGTAATATTCTATTTTTGAATGCATGTTTTCATTACCTGCAAGTGGAAAATCATCATATTTAACAGAAATATAGGCTTTCAAACATCCGTCTGTTTCACTTTGTCATAAAGTTCCTAAAATAAATGGACTTTTCAATAATATTCTAACTTACTAAACTGATGTGTATATGATTATTCTTTGATAAAATTTCTAAAATTCAAGAAATTTAAAAAGTAGAACTGTGCAAAAAACATAAAATAAAGTTAACAGATAATTTAAATATTCTGTGAGTCAATCAACATCTAATCCTGTTTGAACTCTAATCTATGGAGAAAAGTGGAAGTTTTATCAATTTCTGCGCAAAAATTGAACAGAAAGAAAAACATTCACCATTTTCAAATTTTTTAACCACTATATTATGAACAGCTACCCATATTCTTCGTGGAGCCAGACATTAATATATTGTACTTAATCAGAATCAGTAAATTACAAACGGAGAAGACAGAAATAGACAAATGGATCAGATCAATGTGCGTTTCAGATGCTTCAGCCTTAAGGTCTGGCCAGAGACGGATCAGATGGATGAAAGCAGAAATCACTCCTGCAGGGAATAGAATGTTTTCCTAACGACCTCATGGTCTTAATCACTGGAATCTCATCTTCTGTGCTGCAACATGAGCTTCATTTAGTGAAACTTTGTTCCTGTTAGAGTAAAATGGAAAGTGAAGCGCTGGCTTCGAGGCAGGGCTGACTCTAACTCAGATGTTTGGTAAATTAAAGGCCATGTTTTAGATTTTATCATAAATAAAGGAAACAATGCACCTCTTCACTGATAACCCTCTGTAGGTGCGTCACATTGATTGAGCAACCTCCATCCTGATTGGCTGAACAGTTAAACTCTCGGTTTGATGTAAACAAACCAAACGGTGACATGAGGCCAATCATTAAGAGAGTTTTCCCATAGACTCTGTTTGATTCGGGACCAAAAGTTGCAACATTTGTTATATTTCCATCTGCTGTGGTTCTGTTCCGTTCTGCACCGAGTCAAACAAACCAAGCCCAAAACTGTTCCCCTCCTCGCCTGTGGGGGCGCTACAACAAGAACCACTGAAGGAAACGACACAAAAATCTCAGAAGAAGAAACTGAGCACAACTCCCTTCTTTATGAAATGTAAATAAAAACGGAGAGGTGTCAGAGTTTAGTGGTTAGAATATTTCTCATTTGTCTTTGGTAAAAAAAACAAACAAAAAAACAAGCTATTTCTCCTGCTATCACATTAATTTTGGTTGTATTTACCCAGAATGCTCTGCCTTGTAGTCCACTTCCTGGTTTTGGTGCAGTTTCTGGTGAAACATTACAGAGTTCACTTCAACCGAACACAGACCGAGGTTTGTATGCGGACCAGATTTAAATTTTTTGGTTTGATTACTCATTCACACCTCACAAACGGACTGGAGTTTAATTACAGTCTGGACTGGTGTGAGTGCATGAGAACTGAACAAATTTATCCATTAGGACATTTTCTTTGGTCAAAGTGATCAACACGGTTCCGGTGACGTCACCTTCCGAGATGGCTGCTTGAGCTGACTACTCCTCCGGTAAATTTTAATTCGACCCCCATTATTTGCCAAATATAACGAAAAATGAGTAAAATTGAGTCTGTAAGGGGGTCTAAAATGGGGAAAAGGGACGGGAATAGGAAAACCACGAACGAAGACTTGGCACAAGAAAGAAAGACGACAGCCAGCTCACCAACTCATCAGCAACTCGACGAAGCTAATGCTAATCCGCTTTCCACTGACACGACAGGACTAACACAAATTCTGGGGGAGTTACGGGACTTCCGGAAAGATATGAAACAACAGTTTGATGACATTAAGTCAGAACTCATCAATGTACACCGAAAAATTAAGGAGACGGAGAACCGAGTTGATTCGGTGGAGGAGCGGGCAGAGAACATGGAGCAGATATTGAGCAAGATGGCCGAACTAATTAGCCAACAACAAGAAAAACTGCTCGACCAGGAAGGGAGATCACGAAGAGAAAACATTCGGATATACAACGTGCCAGAGGGAGCAGAAGGATCATCGGTGAGAGATTTTGTGGATAAATTACTTAAGGACACCCTGGAGATCGAACCAAGTATGGAATTGGACATTGAGAGAGCCCACCGAGCGCTGGCTCCGCCACCCGCTGGAGGCAGAAACAACAGGCCAAGATCCATTGTTGTTAAGTTTCTCCGCAGCAGAACCAAGGAAGAGATCCTACAGAAAGCGTGGGGGAAGAAAGGGGTGCTTCTACACGGCAAACCGATATATTTTGATCATGTGCTGCAGAAACGTAAAGAATACGCGGAGGCTAAACGGGTCCTGAAGCAGAAAAAGATCCGATTCCAGTCTCCTTTCCCCGCTAAACTTCCGAGTTTTTTATGAGGGGGAAACACGGCTTTACTAGACAGCGGCAGAGGCGACGAAGGACATGAAGGAGCGCGGTTTGCCTGTCCCCCTGATCAAGCCAAAGGAGAGCCTG
>CAEGAG010065407.1:0-28376 GCA_903067065.1 Brachyrhaphis terrabensis
TGAATGAATGAATAAATAAATAAATAAATAAATAAATAAATAAATAAATAAATAAATAAATAAATAAATAAATAAATAGCATTTATTTGTAACGTCTGTTCAGCTTCGACCTAAAGTGCGCAGACGTAAAATAAAATGCATCAGGCGCTTGCATATTGTATTTAAAGCTGATGGTTCAGCGCATGTGAACCTGACATGATAAATAGACCGGGAGGACCCCTGGCACTCCGCTATAACAAAGCAGAGGTCGTTCACCTGCACTCTACTACCACCTACTGGAGAGATGACGCATCTCAAGTCTTAATCGGAAAGGGCAATGGCTTTATGTTATGTAATACAATAAGCATCACACACTAACGTAGCCTAGTGTTCACGTCATGCAGTCACATCTCGTTCATGTGCTGTTTATGGCGGAAACTCTATTGAATCTTTAATCGCCATGGTTTACTTCTGATATATTTACATCTATGTCTCGCACAGCTGCTATGCTGTTGATAATGTTTTCTGACACGGAGGACTTTCTTTAGATTGAATGTTATCCAGTGTTTTAGTCAGACTGCAGAATCAACAGTAAAATAGAACTAATAAAAGAAAAACACACCTAAATCCGACTTATCACAATGTTGTTAGATTTAAAAAATTAGACATGCAGAAGTAAGAAGTTTTCACGACCAAAAGCTCATGTGATGACATGATTTTGTTATGTTTCTGCAATTTACTGGAACACAACTGAAACGTGTCATTAGTTTGAAAGACTTTTCAAAAAATGCATCTGATTTAAGTAAAAATAACAACAAAATATAACAAAACGAAACAACAAAATAACATTCATTATATATATATATATATATATGTATACTTTTTTTAACTGTTCTTTTTTTTCTTTTTTATGTTCTGGAGGTCACTTTAATATGTTGGATATCAACTTTATCCTAACTTATGTTCAACTTATTTTGTGTTTGGCATTGATCACTAAGTTTGTCACAAGTTTTTTTGAAGGCATTTTATTTTTGGTTTTGACTTCTGAAAGCGTTTTAGCCCTCTTATAGTAAACAGATTATGTGTTAATTGTGCTTAGATTGCTTGTGTAAAACATTTTGATCCTCCTCTTTATTCATAGCAGCATCCTTGGGTAATACTTTTGGGTAGATTAACTTTCCTAAAACAAACCTGTAGGATTGATAATTTAGATTGAAATTTCTTAGCCACATATCTACCCTGCTTTTATTGCAATTTTTTTTTTCTTATTAGATTGAAAGAGTGATTTCAGCCAGACTTTTTCCAAAGCTAACTAGACTAAAATGAAGTTCGCTGTCAGAGTGAAGATACAGTGAGAATGCCTTTTTATTATGAGGTAAGCTCTTTCAATTCTAAACTTATATAAAAAACCTATTAGATATTTACAGAAGGTCTTTGTGTGAGCTGTTCTGTAGATGAGATAATCAAAAGCTTAACCAGGAAAATGTTCCTAGCTAGTCCTTATGTCTTTGCTTTAATGGCATGGTCACCTTGATCTATAAAATGTGACATTTTCTATGCTTTCTCTCCACCTTATTGAACTATAAACATTTATGTGATGACCCACCAGAGGAAGCCCTCCAGAATGAACCATCTAACCCTATGTGAAATAATTAAGAAGGGACCCACTTCAATTACAAGACAGTGTTGCTTACACACAGATAATTAGTTTTACCAGTGATGCCTTAGGGTATCTACCATTTTGCTTTGCAGGTGGTCTTTTATGCATAATGAGTGTTTTACATGTGGTGTTCACCAATAATTTAAACAGATTTAAAGGGAAGGGCCTTTCATTTCTATTTTTGCCTTCTTTGCACCTTTACTTGTGATCCTATACTAATTGCAGTAAAAACTACAGAGTAACAGCAGGACGTCACAGGCTTTTTTACAAACATATTATTATTCCGGAGGTTAGGGATTTGTGGCTTCCATTAAGGTTATTTTTTTCTTATCAGCTATAAAAACTGGGATTTGCATATTAACAGTCGATGGACATCATAGTGTTTGTTTAAGCTGGTGACTGAGTCCATTAAGAAAAGAACACAGATCAAACTGAACACAATGGTTTTTAAGCAGTGCTGTGTAAACCCTAAGGTCTTCTGAACTTTTTGTGATGCTATAGGATATTTAGAAAGTGGTGAGAACGTAAATGGTTTGTTTTTCTCGAAGAATGATTGTTAAAGGAGACAACAATTTAAAAGATTGAATGACAAACTTAATTATTTTTAACTAATTTTACAGTTTAGATACCTATTCTGCCCATACAGAATACAGCAGGAATCCTCAAATCCAGGCCTCAAGGGTCGTTGTCCTGCAGGTTTTACATGTGTTTCTGCTTCAACACACTTTAATCAGATAATAATGAGATGCAGTTTTTTCAGTTGAGTCATTGAGAGCTGCCATCCTTTTAGGTGTATTCCTTCTTCAACGCTCCTGAATCAGATGAACTGAGTGTTATCAGGGATCTGTGGAGCGGACTGCTGATGAGGGACTTCAGCCAGCTGATTCTGGTGTGATGGGGCAGATGTTTTCAAGGACTGGACGTGGGTACCCCTGGTCTAGTGCTTCTTCCACATTTCTTTCTTGTCCTACTAGAATTGTGCCACTGTAACCTTGCATTGTGGCTGAATGAAAAAGAATGTTTATTGTTTCCCTCAGACAATTATTTACCTATATGGTCTACTACATGTCTTAAATGTAGTGTAACAGGGTGGAGCAGTATTGAACTTGGATTTGTATCTGAATTTGACAGAAGTGAACATAACTGTTTGGAATAACTTAGATTTTATGCATTTTTTGCGGATGAGTTGGACCTTCTTATCTCAAAAAGACCCCTCAGTTAAACTGATGTCACGTGTCCTTTTTGTCTTTAAAGTAAAAATTAATTTCCTACGATTTCCTTTTACGTCGGGTTTCTAAAGAAAACACCTCAGCTTGATTTAGATAGAAATGGCCCCTAGATGGCGGAATTGTGATGAAATCCTAATCCTAATCTTCTCATGTTTCGACTTCAAGCGTCCAGGTAAGAACCTCAATGATTTCAGAAAAAACAAATCAATATTAAAGCAAACAAACCTCTTTAAAAATAATAATAATTAAAAAAGGCTGGCGCACCGTCTGACACACAAATGAACAGTTTAAAATAGGAAGAATCATAATAATAATAATAATAATCAAAAAATTTGCCGACGGAAAAAGAGGCATCGCCACTCCCCTTTATGCGCGCCTGGCCTGTGCGCGCGCATGTGAGCCCAGCAGGGTACAGTTTCACTGACAGTCGGTCATTACGTGATTATGATCCACCGATCTCCCATCGATCTGATCAGACTCAACCCTTTCAGGGTCTGACCGATGCCTGTGCCTTGCACGGTGGGTTCTCCGTCGACACGAGGGGAGACGGCGGCATCCTCACTGCCTTTCCTACTGTCCTGAAAAGGTGAAGCAGCCTTTATAATCACACCGCTATGAGACGACTAACGGGAAAGGCGAAGGAGGAAACTTTGATCGAGCTGCAGAGCGCCTCGGATTCTCAGATCACAGGTGATCACACACATTTAAGCTCGTTGTTAGCTTTCATTCTTCTCAAAACGGGAATATTTGTGAATAAGACTGGCATGCGTCCATCTTTTGAGGTGAAGCAGCACGCTGTAGTAGTATTTATCCTTAACCCACTGAACTGGTAACCCCTTCCTGAAATAAGACCACTATAGTGAATGTATCCCCGTGAGGATACCACATCCAGGTCAAAATACAACCACAGTTCAACAAGTATATGTTCATTTAGCGGATCTTTTCACAGTGAGGGCGGTGCTTGTGTTAAACATGTGCATTTTAAATGTTGCCAACTCCCTTACATGTCAGAAATTAGCCAGTGATGGATGGAGGACAATAGCAGAGCTGTCCATTATTATTGTGTATTGAAGATGTTTGGCAAAAACTGGTCACTACATTACTCCATCAATAGTCACTAATGGACCTGCTTGATCACAAGGTTTTTTTTTCTTAAGATGCACTAAAGGGCAATAAATAGAAATGAGAAAAGTCAGTGGACAAATGTTTGTTTTCTTTTCTGTGTTCTGTGTAATTGCCTCCTCTGAGATAGTCTGGCTTTACTGACTCTGAGTTTAGCTGCAGTTTGAGGTTTCACATAGCTGGTTCATTAGAAAACACTTTGTCACAGAGTGTTTGCATGGAATTATCTTTGTGCAATTAAATTACACGATTTAAAAATAAAAGTAAAAAAATAAAAATAAAAAATACAGACAAAAAGAAGCTACCACTAGTGTAAAATGCAGCGATTAAGCAGAAACTGATTACATGTAATCTGTGTCTTTGGTCAGAGAGAGATGAGGTGACTGATTTCTGTTTGTCATCAACAATGGGGAAGTCATTACGTTTGAAATAGTTAGTGCATGCATCTGCAGTAAAGTGTGAATAGAACTGGTACTGAAGACAAAAGAATTGTACTCAAAGGCCTGCTACTCTATAAAATTCTTTATAATAATGTAAAACCTACAAATACAGATCTCTGGCATGGCGGATTAGATTGATAAACAGCATCAAAAATTGAAACACTTCATATGCCAATGGTGATTTTTATATGTTATAAAATCTCATGAGTCTCATTCATCCCAGATGAGTTTAAAGTCTTCATATGAACAAGTCTTATGATCAATGCTGGTTGATTAAACTCCATGAAGCGTAAAAAGTAAGTAGTAAGGATACTACTTACAAAATTAGCTAAAAGTAATACTCAGATTTCTGATGTGATTAAAAGATTATTACAATGCACCGTATGCGTATGTTCTCATAATTTTACATACCCTGTCTACATTTCTGATTTTCCAGATATTATGAATAATAAAAAATTGTTCACTCTGTTAGTGACTGGGTGAAACCATTCAATATTAAACAGTTTTTTTTTTTCTATTTCTAAACAATAATGGCAACAGAAACAACTCAAATGTTTGCATAGCCTAGTTTTTACCATTGTGGATTGGCCTCTTTTTTTGGTTGTTATAACAGCTTTTGTAGACGGTAAACTTTTACATTGTTCTAGGCAAAAAATCTTCAGTTCGTTTCAAGTTATATGAATACTGTTTTGTATAAAGTGCAGGATTTAGAGCTCCTCAGACTGGTGCAACAAGTGGCGCTTCATGTCGCTGGCATATTAACGGCTTCTCTCTGGCGACGTATCCATGTTTTCATTTATTTTCTCAGACACTAAGTTTTACCAGGATGTGCAAAATTTATGGTCAGAAATGTATTCATGTTAAAAATTTTACGATTTTTGCACAAACTGTAATTTCATTGAGTTCTTCACAGCTAACTTCAGCAAAGCGTAATCTTTACCACCATTTGGCCACGCAGTTTTTTTTATTAATAACAATTCAAACCTTTGGGTCCTTTGTGGTATTCTTTTTTCTGTTTTGAGATTATTTAAAAAAAAATTCATTTATAGAAAATGAAATTACAGCTTACTGAACAGGAAATAAAATCTCCTGTTAAAACTAAACAAATTGTCCACTAATTTATTTATTTCTTTGGTTCCTTGCCAGACTGGACAATGATTACAGATCCAAAATAATCAGGTTAATGCCATTCTGCATTTGCTTCAAAATTTCAGTAATTATCTATGTAAATGAGTTCTGCATGAAAGATCATCATGGAAAAGGAAAAACAAACACTCCTGTTGAATCACTCAGAGTTCACCAGGCATAATGAACTCTACACCCAATATTTTGTATTTTAATTTTCAACCACCTAATGGCATAATTGCTAGTGGAGATAGGCTTTTAATTATATGTGGGTGAGTTGTGAGTTAATAAAGTATTCTTGGGTTGCGGAGGCTTTGCTCATGCTCTTATCAGGAACATGTCAAAGGGGAAACAGAGAGCAGAGGAAAGCCTGTGTCTTTATTTGGTGTTTGAGGTGTGCTACCTTGTTCACAGCTGTCCAAACAGTGATTAGACAGCCTTTGCTACATACTTGTAACATATTGTGCTGACTAGTGTGCACTTAATTAACATGGGCATTATTTCCCTAAACCTTAAATAGGTGAATGCACTTTTTAACTTGATGTTCCCCACATTTCCATTTTAATAAACTTAAAGAGTGTCAGTTTTATTACAGCAGCCAGGAAGTAAAATACATTAAGTAGCTCTTCTCTTACTGATAATTATAAAAAAATTTTTTTAAGACTTGCATTGGCAGCGATCTCATTTTACTCTAAATCACATAGCCAGTGAAGTCATCTTGTTGTCAGAGGTGAAGCAGAGCAAAAGGAGTCGCTATGGAAACAGGCTTTGTTAATTGCGTTATCCGGTCAGAGAGAGCCACGAAACAAGATGAGACGGCAAAAGATTTCCCTTCTGCAAAAGACAATCACAATTGAAAGGCTTGGATTCCAGACTTAAGTAGTAGAAAAATACAGTAATTCAAACATGCATCAAATGCTTTCCGGCTTCTAGTTTTTCAAATACATAAAATATTGTCTGCATGAAAAGCATTTATATATATAAGGAATAGTTACTCAATACTTGTATATAGTTCTTTTTGCATAAGTTGCTGACATGCAGAGGTCATCTGCTTGTATCAGATGTATCATTCTCCTTTTGAGAATACTGCATGGATTCTCCAGGGGGTTTATGCCAGGCAAGTTTACTAAATTTAGTTCCTCGGACAGTAGTCCACACCTTGTGACTCTTCCATAATCTTTTGAATGGACTTTACATTATTTGTGTCCATTTGCCTATTACACTTTTTCTTCCACTCAACTTTCTATGAACATGCTTAAATACAAACCTCTGCGAACAAATCAGTGACCTTTTGCTGGTTAACGTGTCATCTAAAAGATGTCAGTGACTGCCTGCTTTTCAACTGTCAAGTAAGCAAAACCCCACATGATATTTTTAGTACACAGCATGACCACAACACAGTGTTCGTGATGAAATATGTATGTCTTTAGTTATAATTTTCTAAGAACCTAAATTTTGGGGTTTTGTTACCAGTAAATTATAATACTTTAGATTAACATGAACAGCAGCTGAAATATTTTATCTTGAATAGTGAATCAGTGACTCAATATGCCAATGGCATATGAGAGATTTACTGAAATTTACGTTTTAAATCTCATGATTTAAAAAGTAAATCATGAGATTTACATTTCAACTGTAGATCAGAACTTAAGCAACATGTGCCTTTCTACCTTTACTTATTGACTTTGCATTCATTTTCATAGAACAGGAATGAAATCAATCATGTGAAAGACAAGTAAATAATTATTGTTATTTAGATATCAATTACTTTGAAAGCAAAGAAAGCAAACACATTTTTGGTGCATAGAAGCTCTTTAAACGTGTTTCAGGATTCAGTTGCAGGTTAAAAGACACAAAGGTTGTTCTTATTTTTCCCTTTAATTTCAATAATGTTACTTAAGGGTTCTGTGTTTTGTAAAGCCTGTTTTTATTATAGTTCTTTTTCTTCAGAGTCTTCCTGCTCACCTGACTCATGTTTTGGATCTAGTATTATGTTTTATATAAGTTACACTGCGATATTTGAAGGTGACGTATAATCCTAACCAATCTTGACCTCCTATGCTTCAGAAAACAATCTGGAAGTTTTTTTGTTTTCTTTGGGACAACAATATCCTAATGATAAGAGAGGAAGCTAGTATTTATAGGTGGGCTAACAGGAAAACACAAACAGTAAGGCTGTTTCTTTTTTTTTTTTTTTGCTAATTTATCAAAGTTTTATCTGGTCTTCATGATCACAATCTGTTTTGTTTCCTATTTCACTGTCAGGAAATGTGAATTTACAATGTGAAGGTCCATTTCAAAACCTCAAAACAAGGAGCATTATTTATAAAAAGCTATTTCTTGGCTTGAGCAGTTTATCAAATTTTCCCTTAGAACTTTGCAAGCTGCAGGCTTAGCAGGAAATGTGGTGTGCAAGATAGAGATGATGTCTTGTCAGAGAAGACGTAGGGCTGGGTTTAGATTCAGGATGTTGTGGCTTCTCTTTGACACAGGGCACTGCATGTCTCCTACACTATCAGGACTTACTGCTTGCCATAAGTATTTATATATAAACGTTACTGTTTGAATATAAACACTTATGACTTCGTGGTCATTTTGGTTTTCTAATTTGTGATGGTGTTGAGAGATTTCCACACTTGCACAAATCAGTTGTGAGATAATTTTCTGTTCTGTTCCTTGTTCTTAAAAAATGCTGAACAAAATAATTTGCTCATTAATATTTCATTTTCTGCACTTCATACTATTTGAGACGATTTGGCATTAATCAGACATTTGCTAAGAGCGAAGTTGCAAAATATGACATTTCTCCACTTGAGAAACGTCTCATGTTGTTGTAATCTGTTGCTGTGTTTAGTTACACCTCATATTTTTGGAGCGCAAAGAAACACAACTCTTGAAAACCAGAAAAACAATTGACGTGTTGGTTTGAGTGAAATAATCCTGCAAGCGGTAGGCACCTACACAGCCTGCCTGAGTCATAGTGAAAATCTGTTGTCTTGATACCCACTCAGAAGCACACAGCATGCTCTGCAGCACATGAAAGTGTGTATTTGATAATCTTTTGAACTACTATGGAGCTTTTACTCACCATGTAGTAGTTTGCCAAGTGGAGCTGCACTTCTTGTGGACGTCTGTCTCGTTCACCTTTAAATAAATAGGCCACCTTTTCCAGTTTAATCCTAGTCTCTAACCATTTTCTATCTGTCCTTTGAAGATGGCCCTGCTGTTCTGACTGCATTCAGGATAAACTTACACTCAGGTATGGGCAGATCAGAGGCTTCATGTCATGCCTTGCTGTCTGTTCTCTTGTCATCGTATAATGTCGTTTCTCTTGTCATACGCTGCTCTCACATCTTTGGACTCTCATCTTTGGTCGACCTTATTGCTTTTCTCCGATGCACAAGTGCGTTGCCGTTTTCAGGTCATGGAGATACAAACGTCTGCATGTGTGTCTGTCTGCTTTTATTCAACTTTCATCATTCAGCTTCTAGTTGTATCCCTCGTCTGGTTGCACAAACAGCCAGAAGAGGGGATGTGTTCATGGCTATCGCACCGGTCCTGCAGTGGTGCATGCAATAATTTTCTGCAGTAAGAAGATCTCAAGTGTGTCCTAATGAGGGTAACATGATTGAGCTATTTGTACGTGACACCCACTTTTTCTTCCATTTTCTATATACATTCAAATTCGGGTGGTGGGAGTCGGATGGCTAGCTCCACAATGGAAAGTGTCACCTGATGTTCAGGGCACTGCAAGGGTAGAAAAAAGATAACCACACCATGCATTCACACTCACAACCAACGATAATGTAGAATTTCCAGTTAACTGGAAGAGCTTGTTCTATTGGAGGAAGCACAGACGCTTTATTTTTGTACACAGTCATAGAAAACACTTTTTATGTGTGAATCCCATGGAGTGCCATCATTCTTCTCCTTTTAATAATGTTGTCTATTTTAAGAACAAAGGCTTCATTCTGTAGAAACCTTTAAGATTATTCATCAGCCATAAAGACCTGCAACATCCTAAGATTAGATTATTAACAAAGTGATTTTTAATCAATCAATGTTAACATTTCTAAACTGGTCAAGGTGATAATCAAGTACATGTATCCTAAATTGCACAATAATGCACCATAGGAGTACATGACTTGTTCAAATGCAGTTCTTGCTCCTGCATCTTGCTGTGCATTTACATACAGATGGGTGTTTTCCAGTGTGAGACAGATGACAGTGAATGTGATATTTTCTTGTGTGTTTGGGTAAGTGGGTGGCTGACATATTTGTTTGTTTGGTTTTTTTTTTTACATCTTTTTGTAACAAAAATAGTAGAACGAGGAAGACAACCCGCACAGAGAGATGCAGGCTGTCTCTCAGAATATTCATTTCAGTGACTCAGGAGGTGCTACACTGAGAAAGGACTGCAGTTCTGACGTTATGCATGCTGAAATGTAAAATTAAACGACTGGGCACTGCATGGGTTCACATATGCTGCAAAGCACTGAACTTTGTTCTGAGAGGGATGATGGAAATACTTGTGTGGACCACTGCCAACGCATTAAATGCAGCCAATCAGCTCATTCTTGTTGTAATTTATGCCTTGGCACAAGTCACTTTATCCTCTGAAAATGTCTTCCACTGAACTCTGTTCATTCAGAATATTACTGATACTGATAATACTCTCCCAGGTACTTTGGTTATTAAAATGACTTATGTCACAAAATGCACCTAACTTTGAATAGAAGATCAATAGTATTCATTTATAACAGAATTCAAATCTACTGCCTTATGCTGAGTTTTATTTATTGAAAGACCCAAAATGGATGTCAACTGTAGGCTTACAAGGCTTATATGAGTAAATTGTTGCACATAAACAAAATAGACAATTTTAGAAAAAATAGCAACACCAGAGACATTTGAATCCATCCTAAAAGTTGAAGCCAATGATAACAGGAAGAAGAAACAACAAAAATCTGAGAAAGACTGACCAGAAAACAGGGGATATTTATACTGATGATTGATTACAATTAATATGAGGCGGAGGATGTTATCAGCAAGCGAGGAATATGTGATAGATGGCAGAGGGAAATGAGAGAATCTTCTAAATAATAAAATGAAAGAATATAAAACAGACAAGAGAAGCTGAACACAAACTACAAAATAGAAAAATCAGAAAGAGAAATCCATAGATCCCATACTTTTCTTGACTTTAACGATTGAATGACATAATGTAATTATTTGAGATCTGAGAGATCCTCTCAGATCTCTAAAGGCTGAGTGGCAAACTCGAACTGCACTAGATGAATGTCAGTTTGTTTATGTCAGTATTGACTTTTACAAGGGATATATTATACTGCAGATCTTGTCATGACCCTGACGTGGTTCAATTTACATATAAACCTGAAACATATTGATCTGAAATGGCAGGGATCGTGCCACAGATGTTTGCTTCCATTTAAGAAAGCTAGAGTTACATTGTCCTTGTTTATCTTGATGATGTTGATTTGCTATTGCAGTTTTTAACATATAGTTGAGGTTTAATTAACATTGTTAATTGACTTTTTTAAATTAACTTATTGTTTTTGTCCATAACTTTAACATTTTGGGACACATTGGGAGCCTTGTTTGGTACAGTTTCTAATGATGATATGGTAACAGCTTTCTGCTTCCTACTTGAACAAAGGTTGGATGCATATGTTTCTGTTGATAAAATTTGGGTAATTAGAAAAAAAAAAGAATATCTGAGTGTTTCTTTCACAAGTTCTCATAAAGGTAAACTAAATGCAGTGTGGACTGATTCTCTCAGCTATGTGCCAGTTTGTGCCTTGACTAGACAGAGTAAGTAGAACAGCTGGCCATTTCAATACAGTTTTATTTCTGCTAATATATATTATTTAGAGAGCAAAATACCCCAATATATTACAGCAAAACATTAGATAAGTTAAAAAGTACTTTTAAATAGTATTTGTTATAATTTTGACAACTAATTTAATCTCACAGAATGCTAAGTGTCACTCAGATGAAGGGGCTATTGACAAATATTTTAGAGGGCTGGCAGTCTGATGTTGCATGGATTCAAAGGGGATCTTCTGTAAATAGATAAATGGCTCATTAAGATCACCTAGTAAAAAGTGGGTTAGAAAATGAAGTACAGGAGAGTTAAGTTTAAAACTTAACTTTTTCAAGAAAAGCATGAGAAGGATAACTAACTTTGAAAATATACTTGGTGTAGTTGTCTAAAGTTTCCAGTTATTTGTATCTCTGTAGATTTAACACTCATTCTCCTGGCCTTTTGCTCCTGTTTGCTCAAGCCGGCCTCTGATAGCTGCCAGTGTGGTTGGAGGGAGGCCAAAGTACTGAGACAAAAAAGGAACAAGGAAAATCGCTACTTGGAAATGATTTAAATTGAGGCAAAGAGCCAGTCACTCTTCCCACGAGTTTCATGAAGTGATGTAGGCTTTTTGAATCTTCAAAGAGACTCTAACTCATACCCGTTCCTTTCTAGTGAGTCTCAAGGCCTTACGTTGAACTTCCATGACTGTTTTTGTCTCATTGGCTCAGGCTACTGCTTGTCAGATGAAAGTTGGCAGCCTGCGCAGCTGTCTCGGAGCAGCAGGAGCATTAAACCTACGTGTTTTTCCAGACTTTGTTTCGTTCAAGGGGAGGTCAGTCTCGTGGTGCGGCAGCAGCAGCAACCTCAGCCTCCAGCTCCTCCCACTCTCCAGTGTCTTCATGCAGCCTCCCCCACAGGAAGCATTACTTTTCCCACCATTCGGGAATAAAAGGAGAGCGGGCAGAGCAGTGCTTCATGAGCACATTTCCAGTGCCATACTCGGCCACGCAGGGAGAGGGAGGAATGCAGTGTGTCAGTGTACAAAATATGTGTATGTGCTATGGTCTTTGTGCTACTCATTGCTCTTGATGCTGAGTGCTTGCTAAAATAGTAAAGGTCTGTTGAAATCGGATAAATTGTTATTGGTTTGTTGTTAAATTTAGGCTGTCTGATCTGGATCTGGATTATTAGACTGGCTTTGTGTGAACATTATTCTTCTGCAGCGCATCCCATATACTAAAAGGATATAATTCAAGCGTACACTGGCTTAGTTTAATTACTACGGGTTTAGGCTGAGGGGAGAAGATTATCATTTTGGGAATCACCGTTCTCTTTCATTGTGTGTAGCTGTAGGAAAACTGGATACTTGTTTATAAAGTCAATTCTTGGATTTCATCATGTTACTTCCTGTGCAATTTTTTAAACAATGCAAAGACTTCCCCACATCGTTTCCATTTGACCAAGTATTGTTCCAGCCGACAGGATGTTAATATCACATCTGATAATAGAACACAAGACGATATGCAAACAGCATTTGTGTAAACAAGTGGAATCCAAAATTAGCTTAAACCATTAAGCAATAAAAGAGACGCCTGCTAGCTGGTGGAGGTCAGTATCATCTACAAGCCCTAGCAAAGACGTTTAGAAAGTCTGAAAATAAACTAATCTTTTAGAGCAGTAACATGTTCTCACACTTATTCTTGTTAATAATCAAAATTTTAGTGGAAAATTTAATCAGCTGTGATAAAACCCAAATTAAGAATTTATTTATTTTTTTTTATTGTGAGTATTACAATTAAAACCACCAACAATTGCTGTAAAACAGATGAAAGTGAGGCCTATTTCATTTATACTATACTTTTTGAAGTTGATTAATGTCTCAACTTTAAGGAGTTTAAATTATTATCTGACATCCTATTTATTTATTGTGTAAATATATTGTGAACTAAAAACCCCATTTTTCTTGAACACTCTTCAAAATGAGAAATGGGACAAGAAAACAGGCCACTCAACTTAAGTAACTACGTGCTGATCTTTCCAAGTTAGGCTATTGCGAGACATTTAGAATACATACCCTCTTGCTATGAATGTCATAATTTAATATTTATTTAAGAAAAAAATCTAAAATCAAAGACTTACTTACCTTATATGCATGTTTGGAGGCTGGTTTCTTGGGGTGTCAGGTTTCTGGGTCCTGGGTTTTCGGGGGCACAGCTGCTCTGTGGGGGCCTACTTTGATGCTAGTTGCAGTTTTGATTCAATAAAGTCAATCATGCAAATAGAATAACATCTTCAGATAACCTTTTTGTAAATCTAGTCTGCTCTGGCACATGTAAGCACCCGTCTTATCTAGATGGTATGCTTGAAATGCCAAGACAAGACAAGACAAGACACATAAAGTGAAATAAAATCAAAAGTTGAATTTTAACAAATTAGGCAGACATGTATCAGAGTGACAAGTCTGTTCTTTCAAATTATAGATAAATGTTCAGTTAAGTCAGTTAAAGATGTTAATAGCCATTTTCAAAGACAAGCAATGACAAAAAATTCAAACACTGAACTTTACTGCAAACCTCCACACTGATTGAACTTACTTTGTCCAGATTAGTATTATTTGTTTGCTTTTGTTTTGCAGATGACAGCAGCGGTAATGGGATCAATTCATTATGTGAAGGAGGCCCACTGCCTGGACATTCAGAAGTAAGTTCTGATCCATTTGAAGGCTCGGTTGGAGTGAAAAGAAAGGCATTTCCAGTGAATTAGAAGTAGCTGGACAGTTCAGTTTGAATAAAGACAGCTTCTTCACACAGTAGCTCCACTGTACAATTTGTATCTAGGTAGCGTAAAGCTAATTAAAAGATTTAATTAGCTTTTAGCAGGAAACTCTGGATCATTTTTCCTTTTAATACAACAGCAACTTCCTGTTTCTGTGCTGGTTACTGAGCAACCTTAAAGCAATGATAACATGTGAAACTCTTTCCACTCTTACTATCTTGCTAACAAAATGCATATAATACGTTTTGCAATTCAGTGAATTCACATATTTTTCAGTTTGAAATTCCACTATTAGTCTATCTAAATTTAGACTTTTATGCTCTGCAAATTCAATATTTGTGAATGGATTTAAAATATCCTCTTCTCTGCTGTCACAAAGTAGTTGACAGAGTTTTCTGCATATCTGTGGAATTTCCTCTCTGCTGATGACTCTGACTTTTGACTGACGTTGAGTCACAGTTTTAATTGCTGAGTCACAAGACTGAGTCTCAAAGAGCTCCTTTCATGACTTCATCAGTGAGAGAGGAATAAACTTCAGCTGCTCAAATTGGAGCTCCGTACTCGTTGCTTTGGTTTTCAGTGATATGTGAGGACATCCAACCGACTGAGGGAGCTTTCTTAATTAATAAAGCTAATAACTGTGTATGCCAGCTCAGACATTAGAATTAAGTACTTAATGTTGGATATTTAGTGCTAACGTTATAATAGTTACTAATCATAGCAGCACCCTGGTTATAAGGAAGTCTGTTAGTGGATGTCAGGATGTGATAAACAAGCAGGGTGGAGTTCAGCTAACGGCTCCATAAGCTGCTTTTGGGCATAAAGTACAAGAAATCTATTATTAACTTGTCACTGTCAACAGGACTCATTTCTTAAACAGTGGTGCTAATTTTACAGTCCTTCACTCAAAATAATTTATTTAAAGTTTTTTTTTTTATAGAAATCAATCTGAGTCTTTTACTTTTTTAATTTGCAGTGAACTCTGCACTACTAACTCTTCTATCAATAAGACGTGTTCACTATAAACTGCTCAACTATAATAAAAGTGGTTTAGTGACTTTTAGTAATAGTGCTTACTCTTATGAAATTCAAAAGTCAATCAAGTTCAAAGTAAAACTCATACAAAGTTCAAATCTTCCTCCTTTGCAAGTATTTTTTAGTTACTAAAAAGGAGTATCAGTTTAAAGCAACAGAAAATACATTAGGCATTCAATCTGAAAGTTTAAAGTTTAAAATGTTACTACGTAAGTGGATTTAGCCGCATTAAATGTGTTTTTTGCTCCACCAAGTTATTTTTGTGTAATGACAGGCTAGAATTGGACAGCTTCCTGTTTGATGTGGCACTTTATACTTCGGAGTTCAATTCCAGCATGGAAACACAAAATAATACTCCCTTCTATTGGTCTCTTACACATACTGTATTCAGTAGGTTAAATCCTCTAGTGCAAACAGATTATTTTTTTGTCAGATTATTCATGTCAGTATATTTTGTGTTCCGTCATTGTTTCTCTTTCAGACAGAGAGGCTTCAACCAAACAGAGACACAGTGTTCTTCAGGGATGGCGTTCGCAGAATAGATTTTGTTTTGTCTTACGTAGATGATAAAGATGAGAGGAAGCAGGTAAGTTTGAAAATGTTGTTTCAATAACTTGACAACTCAGCAAATATTCAGTGCCGCCACTGACTAACTGCAACTCAGCCAACATTATTACACAATCAAATGCCAGAGGAGAAGTCCGGATGATCAAAAGAAGAAGTGAGATTCTGGATTTTTTCTGAGGACTTGATAGATATGATGAACTGTTGTTTTAAATTATATATATATATAAAAAACAACTATGATAGGTCAAGTATTATTCTTCCTTTAAGGGAGGAAACATATTACAGCTAATCATAATAAAAGTCTGGTTGTTTCATAGGCTTATTGTTGAAAGACAATAGCAAAAATCCAACATTTTTCTGTGGCATTGTTTCTTTATTGAAGCCACAGTGCTGACAATATCTATACTAGTTATCTTGATTCTTATCCTAAACTTAGGCAAAAAAAAATATATGATTCAGGAACAACAACAACTAAAAGATCCACTGTGACATAGACCATTGTGTCTGTGTTACTTATAGCTTGTTTTTGGTGCCCCCAAGTGGCCAAAATAGCTGAAAAAGGTTAATGAAATGCACGATTACATAGGGCTGTATGAAGACTGGTTACAGGTTAATTTTTTTTTTTAAGTTGGTTGTTACTACAATGTATTGAGGCATTTACCAAATTTTATTTCAAAGGAGACAAATCTTATTATCGCCCTTAAGTAGATCTTTCAAAATTTACGTTCGATCTTGGCTTCTTTTTCATTTTCATTTTCAGTTCAGACCTTGATTAATTAGAGGAAACTTTTATTTCTTTGAGAACAAGTAGAAACTCAAGAAATCTTTTAATAATGAAAAAGCTCCTGAACCAAACAGATTAATCAGTGGTCTGGACACAAATAACTGTTTCTCTTGAAATCCATTTAGCATGCACAAGAGGTTTGGCAAACATCTGTAAATTTTCTGAATGTCTGTCACTCTGTCATGACCTCACCGCCCTGACTGTACTACAGATTATACTACATTTACATTTTGACAAGCAAGTAGACTTATTTGCAGTGGATGCCGATGTAAACATTATTTTAATTTCTCTTATTTGGTGGAGTATGTTAGAAATTAGTGAGCTGTTGTGTTTCAGGAAAGGAGAAAGGAATTTGAGGCCAACCTTCTCAAAGAAGGTCTGGAGGTGGAGACCGAAGACAAATCGGTAAGGAGTCTCAACTGTTAAGTACCAGCGCCATCTAGTGTATATTCTGTGTGGTGCATAAAAATGAACCGAAACCATCTTAAAGGGATTGTTCAGTGTCCGGCTCGTATTGCTGGTGATGCGTTTCTCTTCTCTGTTGTTAAAATTATTTCTCTAATAGGAGTCGAAAGACCATAAGACATACTTTTTAAAGATTCACGCGCCGTGGGAAGTGCTCGCCACTTACGCGGATGTCCTGAACATCAAAGTTCCCTTCAAAGAGAGTGGCATGCAGCATGGTCAGGACGTCCATCTGGACTGGCTGTCCTGCCCTTTCCGCCTGCCCGATCACATCATGCACCCTCAGACAGACTACTTCACCTACCCCTTTGACAAGAATAAGGTGGACTTCTTCCTCATCAATGACAAAGAAACTTTCTTCCCTCCATCCACAAGAAACAGAATTGTAAGTATAAGACATTCATGTTGGTCTGATTTGATTTGATTGAGGTTTTACACTGAGTAATTTGTGAAGATGTTTGTGTATTTAAAAACTCTATTAAAATTTCTAATCTTTCATAAAATATCTTCCTTGCTATGAGGTGTTTTATATCCTGGCTCGTGTTCCGTACCACAGAGAGGGTCATAAGGACAGAGAGAAGACGGGCATCAAGCGATTACTCAACAACGGGACATATACAGCAGCCTTCCCCCTTCACGATGTAAGACTGATTGTTTCAAACAGAAGGATTGCGTAGATGCTGGGAATTTATTTGCTGATTTTCTTTGCTCCATCTTTTTATCCAGTTTTGTTCTTGCTGCCGCTTCTTTAGAACTGCTGAGCTTTTTTTATTATATAAACAGATTGAATGTACCTGAGATCCAGGTACAATTAAAATTGTATTCATTCGTAAGTTAAAATGATCAGAAATGTATAAGAAAAAGGCTATTTTAAGGATGTTTATACTTATGCAAATAGTTTTTTGCACACCCCACCACCACTCTGTGTAACGGTTGTTGAGCAAGGATACATGGTAACAAAACCAAGAAAACAAACCATTTCCATCAAGAAAACCTTGGATTTATGAATGCAACAATTGCATCCTTAGTTTAATGGAAGATGTTCATGATTGTGTTAATGTCCCTCTGGTTTTCAGTGTCGGTACTGGAAAAGGGCAAGAAATGCAGAGTGTGAGAGCGAACGCTTCAACTTGTACAAGCATTGGGCGAAGTTTCTCTGCTTTTACAAAGAGCAGCCTCTGAACCTGATCAAGTAATCAATTTTCACACCAGATTTTACACATGCCTACTTGTTATGTACTTATATTTTTTTTGTATGTTTGTTTCTTACAGGAAGTATTATGGAGAAAAGATTGGGATCTATTTTGCTTGGCTGGGCTTCTACACTGAGATGCTGTTCTTTGCAGCTGTCATGGGTGTTATATGTTTCACCTATGGAGCGCTCAGCTACGGCAACAACAAATCAAGGTTAATGCTTCTTTGGAACAGAAAACAGAATCAAGTTTAGATTTGTTGGGCTGTTTATAGATACTTTTGCCCACTTTTTACAGAAATGTCACCACTTATTCCCTTCCTTCAAATGGTTAAGTTTATACAGTATAAATATATCCTTTGACATCTTGCTCTAAAAGAGGCAAATGCTTTTTCTTCTTGCGTTTAGTGAAGAAATCTGCAATGCAGAGATCGGCGGCAACATATTGATGTGTCCTCTCTGTGACAAAAAGTGTCCTTTCTGGAAGCTCAACTCCACCTGTCTCTCGTCCTGGGTAAATATTATTGACAGAAACAAAGTTTCCAGTACTGTGTTAAATACAAATGACATCAAAATGCAGTTGGGGAATTTTCAGTTGAATTTAAGCTGCTATCATGGTTTTATGTTGCATTATTGTCCTCATGAAATAATATCTTATCAAATATATTCATTTAAAACGGGTTTAGACTGAGCACAGTTAAAAACACCATCTTGATCGAATCACCAGCAACCTGCTGAGTAGACCGTATGTCTCAGTATTTGTGCCGAAAATCCTCTGCTTCTCTCTGGATCATTTTTTGTCATTCTATCTTCCAGCAATCCCATCTGTTTGACAACGAGGGAACCATATTCTTTGCCATATTTATGGGGATTTGGGGTGAGTGTCCAGAGAGCCAACTAACTCCCCCCCCCATTGTTTTACAGTTTGAACCTTTTCACACTAAAAGATTTAACCTTTTAACCAAACTGCTCCAGACAAACCTGCCAGCACAATTATGTTATTCTCCAGGAGCAGGGCACCTCCTCATGTTAATTAAAATCCAACACAAACAACATTCTGCAGCCTGAAAAAACTACTTATTTCAGAAAAAAATGATACTGACTACATTATAATGCATCATATAATGTACAATAAATTGTTTTTTTAAAAAATATATATTTATTAATGTTGATGTATTTTTCTATAAACCTTTTCGGCAGTAACTTTGTTCCTGGAGTTTTGGAAGCGGCGCCAGGCCCGACTCGAGTACGAATGGGATCTAGTGGATTTTGAGGAGGAGCAGCAGCAGCTTCAAATCCGTCCAGAGTTCGAGATCAAATGCACTAACAGGAGACAAAACAAGATCACACAAGTGGGTGATACCATCATTTCAACAACAAATAAAAACCTATGTTTTGCTAATATGCACATAACAGAGTTAAAGCTATCGATACTTTTTAAAACCATACATCTGAACAAAGTCTAAAAAGTTCTAAAACAAATAAGTAAAGTTTGGTACATATTAGGTTTTAATGTAAAAAATTATTGATTTAAAATTGGTTTTAGACATTTATTAGAGACATAGATGTGATTTGGATCTACAGGTCTCTGATTAGAAGTTTAGACAAAAGACATCAAATTTAAAAATGTGCAAGGCTTGGAAAAAAAGTTGGTAATAATGGCAAAAAGCAAAACCTCAAAATCAGAGATACCTCCACTAAACTCATTTCTGCAGTTTTTCAGTTATACTATTCAAATAATGATATCAATATACTCTGTTTTTTTTATTTGCGGGGTAAATTTGAGAGGTGGTGGCACATGTAAGGTCTGAGACAAATATTTCTGTTTGTGTAGCTATTCAACATCACCTACAAAAGTCTTGTCATTAGATTTCAAATAAAAAATAAATACAAATTAAAAAAACTTTCATAATTAAATCAAATATCTGATCATTTTAGCTAAGAAGCCCTTAAACATTGTTTGGATGCATTTCCTCCTAATAACACTCAACAGGAATTAAATTAGAACTCATCTTTCAGGAAATGGAGCCATATCTTCCTGTCACGAGCAAGTGTGCACGTTTCTGCTTCTCTGGAGCCACCGTCATATTCTGGGTAACTGAAAAAAAATAAATAAATAAATCCACATCTTCGTCTTTGTTGCCACATTCTGGTAGCTCTTCCACATGTGCATGTCTCTCTCTGCAGATTTCTATGATTGTAGCCTGTATCATTGGGGTGATAGCCTACAGGCTGGCTGTATATGCTGCCTTTGCAAGCATCATTAAGGATCCAATGAGAAAGATCCAGTTGGTGGGGAGATTCATCACTCCACAGCTTGCGACATCCGTCACTGCTTCCTGCATTAATTTTGTCATCATCATGATCCTGAACTTCTTTTATGAAAAAGTGGCCATCTGGATCACTGATATGGGTAAAGAGATTAAACTGATTTAAGGCAGAGACCAACATGCCAGACTTTTTTTGTTTTTTTTGCTGAAAGTGTCGTTTTCTTTGCTGCAGAAATCCCCAAAACTCACCTGGAATATGAGAACCGGCTGACGATAAAGATGTTTCTGTTCCAGTTTGTCAACTACTACTCGTCCTGCTTCTATGTGGCCTTCTTCAAAGGGAAGTTTGTGGGCTATCCCGGCAAGTACTCCTACATGTTTGGGAATTTGACCAAACTGAGGAACGAAGAGGTGAGCTAACTCATTCATTGCGGATCATCTTTTCACATGCCATTTCGCGTCTGGTGGAGAACACGGAGGGTTTCATGTGGAATAAAGATTTTCCTTGTCCTAGTGTGATCCTGGTGGCTGTCTGATTGAGCTGACCACACAGCTGGTGATCGTCATGGCTGGGAAACAGGTGTGGGGGAACATTCAGGAGGCTCTGCTCCCGTGAGTCCATCAGATTTTTCAGCCTCATTTTCTGTTTTTCACAAACAAAATAAATATTTTAAGCAATTACCAAACATGGGTGATTCATTAACATTTACATGGTGACATTTTTTTAATGAATGAAAAAAGGTTTTATTTTTAAAAGAAATGATTTTTTATTTTTTTTTTTACACTAAACACAAGTTAGCATTTCTATAATCTCTACACTGAGAAAATCACTTTCGAAGGAAATAAACAAGAAACAAGTTACATTTTCTTCTAGTATGGTCAAAATATTCTGCTTCCAACATAGTTTGAAGCTAAGAATAGGTTAAAATATACACAAATTTAGCTTTCCATTTATATCAGAATAAAATTGCCACCTGAGTTTGTATTCAACTCTTTATTTTCTCTTCGTGGCTTGTTGACAGGTTGATGCGCAACTGGTGGAGCAGCAGAAAGGGACGACACAACCCGGAGAACCATTACAGCCGCTGGGAGCAGGACTACGTTCTGCTGAACTTTAGCCAGATTGGCCTGTTCTACGAGTACCTCGAGATGGGTGAGAGACAAAAAGATAAAGACGAAATACAGCATATACAAGTGATGCCACTTGAAATAACTGCGGTTTCTAATTGTTTTACTGCACCATTTCTTTCTCTTTTCATGGCCTCTCTTCATGTCTTTCCAGTGATCCAATTTGGCTTCATCACATTGTTTGTGGCCTCTTTCCCTTTGGCCCCCCTCCTTGCCCTGTTTAATAACATCCTTGAAATCAGAGTGGACGCCTGGAAGTTCACCACCCAGTTCAGGCGACCAGTGGGATCCAAGGCCCGAAACATCGGAGCGTGGCAGGAGATCCTCAATTCAGTGGCGATTTTATCTGTTGTCACCAATGTACGTTTATGTTTCTATATTTTCTTGAATTGCTTTTCACAGCTTAAAGCACCATCTATTAAGAATATTTCCTGTTCACTTTCTTCCCCAGGCTTTTATTATGGCCTTTACCTCAGACATGATCCCCCGTATGGTATACCTGTATGCCTACAGTAAAGATGCCAGCATGAGCGGCTATATCAATAACAGCCTGTCAGTGTACAACATTTCACAGATACATCCAGACAACATGCCTGAGGACAATTGGCATAACTCCACTACCACATGCAGGTACATTTTTAAGAGTTCCAAAACTCAGACTTTGTTTATTTAATCCCTCTTTGTTTTAATCATGTGAATTCAGATATTTTCCTATATCACAGAGGTTTTCATTGTTTCATTATGTGTAGAAAAGAACATACAGTAATGTTGAGGGATTTCTGGAAATCTTAAATTTTAGAATCTTTTTTCGGTTCACTTGCTGCTATGTGATTTACTTATCATGTCATGAAGAGATGAATGGGATTTTTGTTGCACAATTTAATCTCCATTACAAGGTATGGAAGAAATTGTGAGTGTTAGCCCAAACTACTGGAGGGGATCATTTTTACTTCAGAAATTGTGTTTGTCTGGACAATGAATCACAGTGTGGTTCATGGATTTCATCTGGGCCACTGCTGCTCTCTGCAAGGACATTTTATTTCATTCTTTTATAATTGGTAGTCAGAGATCAGTACATTGCAAATGTACTTTTACCTACTAAACGTACTTTTTCACCTTACAACCACAAACTTCCAACATTTTACTGGCATTTTATTTGGAAGACCAGCATACAGTAGCCCATTGTTGTGAAGCGGAAGGAAAATTATTCATGGTTTTCAGATTTCTTTATTAATAAAAACGGTGTTACTGTGGCATGTGTTTGTATTCAAATACTCTAGTGCAACAAGCAGGCTTCAGACGAACGTTTTCTTGCATGTCATTTGAAATCAGCAGAGCAACATCATGCTGTAGAGATGTCGCTCAGCAGACATGAAGATAAGGTTGTAGCCAGAGCTACAAGGATTTTAGGTTTTTAGATTCTTTGTTGATACAAAATTTTGAAATCATGTGTAAAAGGAATCTTTAAATGTTTGCGAGCATTCTTCTGGCTCATAGATTAAACTTTTTTTTTTTTAAGGTTTAACAATATTTCTATGATGCCTTTGTGTTTTTTTGTAATTTGTAGATATCGAGACTACCGTTACCCTCCAGGCCATGAGAGGCAGTACACCCACACCATGCAGTTTTGGCACATCTTGGCAGCCAAAATGGCCTTCATTATTATCATGGAAGTAAGACAACACAGCTCTGTTCCAAACTTAAGCACTCAAAACCAATATGTGGCCAATATGAAAATTTCTGCCACCTGTTTTTTTCGTTTTTTTCTACAGCATGTGGTCTTTGTGGTGAAGTTCTTTGTCGCCTGGCTGATACCGGATGTCCCGTCAGATGTGAAAGCACGAATTAAACGGGAACGTTACCTGATCCAGGAGTACCTCCATAAGTACGAAGTGGAGAGACTGAAGCTCCAGTTGAGCGCCAGCTTCATCACAGAACCTCGGTCGGAAACATCCCTGACACCGGACAAACATGAAGTGGTCTCTGAGTGTTCATAACCTGCATGCAACACTTCAAATGCTCCAAGCCAAGAAAAAACCTTATTTGTCAGTTTTCTTGCAAGGGCTTCCATCTTCAAAGTGAAAAATTGCGCTTTTCTTTTTAACATAAACGGGCCTTATCACTTTTTAAGTTGTGCTCGTATGTTGGGATACACTAAGGGAGGCATTCCAAAAAATAAAAATAAAACCTGGAATTAGTTTTTATTATGATTACTGTATTTTCCGGACTATGAGTTGCAACATATTCCATAGTTTGGCTGGTCCTATGTCTTACAGTCTGGAGTGAATTATAACTGTTTTTTCCCCTCTTCATGCATTGAATATTAAATCATACTGCCGGACATGACTCAAAGATTAAACATTCCCTTCTGCAGCCTGAGGAAAGATAATCATGGCCTGAAAAGAAGACGGCTAGAGCTGTGTTCTAGATAGCATACAGATAGTCTATCTGTCGGTGTTACCTTTCAAAGCTACTGGAACAACTATGGAGGCTTGTGAACAGTGTACAGTATAGAGACACCCTGGCAACTACCAACATGGAGATGCCCTGCGTCTCTTGCCAAAGAGATGAATAGAAATGATTTTCCAGCAGGGGCTTCTTGGTGTTACCACTTCAATGAACCCAACCGCCTATCACCCCAGTTTTACTGCATAAGTCTGCTCTCCGCCCCGCTGCGCTCTTCACTGGCTACGCTGAGTCATTCCTGACCCCCTGATTTACAGCGCGGGCATCAGTGTGTCAGAAACTGCCAGCAAACTTCCATGCCAAAGTTGACCGTTTCTGTGAGCTTGTTGAAAAGCAACTGAACACATATGCACTTATTTGGACATATCATATGGACAAGGTCCCCGTCATGTTTAACAATTTCTAAATAAATGCGACTTATAATTCAGTGCGTCTTACATATGTTTTTATCCTCTTCATGTGCCATCGTTTTGAATAAAGCGAGTTATATTCCAGAGTTTCGTATAGTCCGGAAAATATGGTAAAAACAATTTTTGTTTTATGCCATAGAACATTTTGGAAGAAGTAAAAGAATCAGAAGTAAAATAAAGAAAACTTTATATCTGCAGCTGCTTCCTTTCTCTAAGAAATCCTCTTAAACTTTCCAAGTTTGCGAGCTAATGACGCCTACGTTCTGTGATGTAGCGTAATGTGATCTTTGACATGCAAATTAAAGTGTAGATACTTTTTAAAAGTGAGATTATAGTTTTCCAAATGTTATTTTCTGCAATGTAACATAAAGGACTTATTTAGACTTATTTTATTTATTAGACAAAGGTATGTTTTTGTTAAAGGTAATGTGATTGGAATATCACATAGCGAAACGATGAATATAGAAAACACAAATATTTGATTATTTAAGAGTGGAAACAAAGTAAAAAGTTTTTTTTTTGTTTTTTTTCTCTATGTTTCCTTTCAAACTAGTAGCTACATAATGTTCACCTGCTCTGATTTACACTTGCAATGTTTAAGTTGTACAATTTTGGTTTGCTATGATGTTTTGGAGTGTTATGTTTAGAGAAAATCTCCTAAAAACCAAGTACCTCCTATTTACAACAGCGATTCTAACAATCAAAAGTAGAGGATTTTATTCTCACAGTTCAGCAGCTGCAGACTTGTATCATACCTTTCATATTTGTTATCAGTTTGTTACAGGACCTCTTACACAAAAACAAAACATTTTTGCAGATTTAATTTTGCTTTTAATGAATGAATTTTGATTCTTTAATTAGTTTCTCAGTGTGTGTAAAAATGTGCACACAGTAAATCTCCAATTTTAACCGTATGCTTGTGGAAAGGAACAGTTACACGATTAACTTTAAAGAGTTTAATTTCTTATCTGGTATATATAAAATATTCAACTTTTTTTGTGTAAGATAGCTCTAAATTCACCTTGTGTTTTCTGTGTAAATAGTTCACACTATCAAGCTTTTTCTGAAGTAAAGGCAGAAAGGCAAATAGTTTTGCAATTTATTTTATTGATTTGGTTTTGCCCTGCAGCCTGAACTGTTACTAAGTGAAATTCTTTTATATTTCCCAGCAGATTAGTTGGTGTTGTTATAGCCTTCATAGTTCTATTAATTGCCTTTAAGCAGTGTCTTTAAACTACATTTCTTAAAAAAATACAACCCAAAAAAACAGCCTCTTATTACGTATCAGGGACCAACCAAGATTAAACTGCTGTGCATATTGACGCCAGCAGATTTTAATGCAGTTTACATTTCTCTAAGATGGGTTTATGTATTCATATTTTTTTATATATAAATCTTACTTGTGGGCCTTTTAATTTTTTGCTATCAGAAATAAGCCTAATTTCTTTTTTTCATCTCAGGATTAAATCCAGTCTAGTGTTTGTTATGCAGAACTAAAGTGTGTGGAGTTGATCATGCATGTTGCATGGTGATTTCCCCATCAAATGCCTTAAACATATAAGTTGTTTTTATGTGTTTTTAATGAAACATTTCTTAAATGCATTCTGTCTCATGTTGTTCGTTGCAATTGTTTCTTGTTTACTATGCTTTTTCTGCACTTGTGAGTGTAATGTGTTTCTGTTTTAGTTCGCTGTAACTTAATAAACAGGGATATAATCTCTTCAAGAGGTCATTTGGTCTTTTCTGTGTGCTCATTTGCTGCAAACCAACAAAAGTTGGTTTGGATTTCAAAAAGTAAAAAATGTCGGATAAACTTTTAAACGTAATTCCTTTTTTTCTGTCAGTGGACAACACAACAAGAACAAGTTTATAAAATTTTTCAGAATCTGAGTTTATTTCAGTTTACCATAAATGACATTTTGCAGCACTGGGTGCACAGAGGTTGAGGAAAATTGCATTTTCAGCCGAATTATTTAGGCACAAACAACAAATCAAAACTATGAACCTCAAAGCCCAGGATCAATTAGAATGTATGTTTGATTGGATTTATATTTTTTCTAAAGTTCCTTGAGATGGTATGCATTGTACATTGACAGAGATTCTAAGTCAAAATGAATAGACTCATTTTAAAAAAAAAGCAACTTTTTTTTTATGGTTGTTGCCAGTTACATTTATTTTAGATTTGTTTTTTCAAGGTTTTATCACCTCTAGTGACCTTTATTGGAAAGCAGTCAGATAGGAAAATAGGTTGTGAGAGAGAAGGAGAAGACATGCAGCAAGGATCATCAGGCCAGGACTCAAACCCATGACAGCCGTACCACAGAGTGTGTGACCTCTGTTGTACAGAGGTCACACATTCTACCTCTGTACCACCACAGCACCCATTGGATCTAATTTTCTGTGATTGTTGCAGGTCTGGTTAATTTGTGGAGTGGAGTGTAACTACAAAAAATTACTATTATGATAAAATTATTTCAAGTTCTCTGGATATTCTTTGAGCTAAATAAATTTTTATATAAATTGCAGTTGCTATTATAGGAAATGTTTTGATTTCCTCATGTTTTAAAATCAAACAAAAGCCCTCCATCTCTTTACAGTTAAAAGCCAATTTTCCATCAGATAATCTCGGTGCAGGAATTGACTGGAATATGTTATTTTGGGAACTGGGCATTTTTTGTGTGAACTGAATTTAGAAATCATAATATAAACTACAGCTGTTCATTTTTGATTGATGAACATATTTCTAAAGGGTAATGGCAGACCCCCTGTTACCTTTGCACCACTGAAACACAGTGCCTTGATCGACAACAAATCACTTTATTTGTGACTATTTTATAATTGTACAAAATATCACAACTTATTTTGGAACTGGGGGAAGTGTTAACATAACTCACAACGTTTCCTTGTCATCATTTTCACCGCCAGGAGCAAGGAAATGTTTCTTTCTTGAATTAAAGTTTGTGTCCAGTTTCTCTGCAACAAATTTATAATTGAAGCTGATAATGCTACAAAATGGTAAAGACTGACATCCAAGTTAGCTGTCACACACAGTGATTTGACAAAGATTTCAGATACTCAGAGAAATGGTACTTTAAAAAACAATAAAATCATGATAATTTTTCCCAGGGGCTAAATGGAACAAACTACTGTCAGATTATTGACAGGAAATGCACCCATAAGAGCATGATAGGTGAGAGTGAACATAGTATTTCAATAGCAATCTGACAATAATTTTAAAAATATGGTACTCAGAAAAACAGGTACTCAAAGCTTCTCCTTTCAGCCACCAGGTGGCAACCAATAACCACAAATGAGAAGAAAAGAGAGCTTTGATTTGTTATTTGCTGTAATTACTAATTATCAGGATTTCCTTCCTAAAACTACACTTATTTATTTATTTATTTATTTATTTATTTATAATTGCACAACGTTCATATGCCAGTATTATTGTTTTTAAATTAGAATTACCAATTCCAAATAAATGTTTGCATTTCCAAGGAGACAGGAGGATGATGATGCTTCCAAACTGAAGTTAATTTTCCCTGCTGAAGCTGTGATTGTCAGGGACAATGAGAATAGCGGAAATAATAAATGAATTATTGATGGATTCCTGCGTTGGCGACAGGAGCTTGTTGAAGGGGAATAAAGGGGGTGTAGGGGGGTGATGGTGGTGGTTCAGTTCATCTGGTTACCATAGCACCGCCCTCGAGAGAGCTGCAGCTTTCATTTTTAGGGTTACTGTCCTTGATTTTTTTTTTTTTTTCCTTCAATAAAATTGGATATTGTCTGCATCCTCAGCTGCAGTCTGCATGTTAAATCAGGCTGTAAGGCAACAGAAACACAACATATACACATGTTCTGTAGCTAAAGCATTTATATATATATATATATATATATATATA